>CM068376.1:179171129-179331129 GCA_034769895.1 Magicicada septendecula | reverse complement strand
GTCGCCATTTGTTGCGTTTCCTCTAAAGTGTAACAGCTTGTGAACGTTGAGAGATCTTACTTAAGTATGTGTGTCTGACTGTGAATAATATCTTTTGTTAATAAAAACCCACAGACAAGCAGAACAGCTAAGGAAACCCTATTGTTTAATAAGTTTTAACATGTATACTGTCACCCAGTGTTTCTCCATCTTGAGCGTCATGTGAAGAGTGGATGTTTACCCACAAATAAGCCTAGTTACCTCGAGGTAGTCTTATTGATCTTTTCAACACAAGTAATTATTATTGTATTTTGTATTAATAATTTATTGCGTTATGTTTCGTAAGTACAGTAGACTCAAGTTAATCCAGACTTGACGGAATCAGACACAATTCGGATTCATGAAAATCCGGATTAACCTGAAATAGCCCTAATTGTAGCTACCTACGACTGCAGGTGTAGAAAGTAGTCTAAAGAGTGAAAAAATGAAAATAAAACATCTTTTAACTATTCAAAATGCTGTCTGTATTAAAACTTAAGTTCAATTACACTAAACGAAAAATAAATTTACAGTACGTACTTACTATAGGCCTATGTGGCAATATAATACCAAACGTGTCTCAGTGTAGTACAAAAATAAATTTACAGTAGGTACTTACTATAGGCCTATGTGGCAGTATAATACCAAACGTGTCTCAGTGTAGTACAAAAATAAATTTACAGTACGTACTTACTATAGGTCTATGTGGCAGTATAATACCAAACGTGTCTCAGTGTAGTACAAAAATAAATTTACAGTACGTACTTACTATAGGCCTATGTGGCAGTATAATACCAAACGTGTCTCAGTGTAGTACAAAAATAAATTTACAGTACGTACTTACTATAGGCCTAGGTGGCAGTATAATACCAAACGTGTCTCAGTGTAGTACAAACTATTAAATAATTAAAAACTGCACACAAAACTAAAACAGAACTGTTTAAATTACGCTTGAATTAGTCCCTAATGTTTTTGTTTTAACGAAGAATTTTTCAAAAATTTATCTGGATTATGCCGAATTCCGGATTAGCGGGACTCTGGTGTAATGCTTTATATGTTAAGGATAAATCAAACTTTTATCTGTGTAATTTATAAAAAAAAGAGTGGTGGTGGGTGCCATTTGGCGAAGTTACCACAATGCCGAGCCCTACCCCATCTACACAGACGAACAGATTCTGTAAGATTATTCAAAATAAACGCACTCAGATGAACTAAGCACATAGAAATAATGGAGAAAACACAGCCAAAGTAGATATTTTAAGGAGGCTCACGGGTAATTGACGCGGACCGAGAATAAGAAGTAGATCAGGTGTAGGACGGCGTGGGAATGCTCTGAATGTCAGAAACTGCTCTGCAAGGCCGGGCCAAAGCATAATGACGAATGGAGTGGACTCTTGGAACAGACCAGGAGCTACATACAGTGAAGATGATAATAAGTTATAATGAAGACCTTATCGCGAATAACGTGTTTGGAAAATGTCAAGAATATAATGAACGTATCGAAGACATTCATTTACATACAGTGTCTAAACATTAATACGTCAATTTTAATGTTTCTTTTTTTAGACTTAAATCCATTCACGGAGGCGGAAAATAACCGTGCGAATCTGTTTACACGTTAAATCTGGTTTATAAATACGCGATGAATTACTGTAATGAACCGACAACGTTTCGATGTTGATTACTTCCGGTTAAGACGATACAACAGTTGTCCGTGAAATCGCGTGACGCCCAAATTAGAGATTTCAATTTTGGTTGCGATTATGCAGCCTTAGTTTTGACACCATTACTTAAGGACACGTGTTACACTGCCGCTTTCTTTTTATGTAACTTTTTCTCAGACGGAGACTGCAGCATTAATTAATACGGCCAGGAATAATTTCACGGCTACGAACCGAGTCAAGAGATTAACACGATAAGAATGGACAGAAACGTTCACCCACGTACATATTATCGTCTTTTTATCTATACATTATATTACGATTCACAGTAGTGATTTTACATGCGTATCTTTATCATTGACAAGAAAAATTTGTAAAAAATAAAAGCTCATCGGTATAGTCGTAAGACAGATCTGGCAATGTGGAGAATGGTGTTTTAAATATTAGACTAGGGCGTTGGATAGCCGTAAAGACTCGAATTAGCAGAACTGTGGATATAGCGGAAAATTTAAAAAACTAGTTGGAATCAAACAAAACAAATTTACAAGAATGGAAATCTAGAGAAAAGGAGGTTACGACAAGAAACGGAAGCTAGAAAGATCAAATATATAAAACATATGATAAAACATAATGAACACTGTACTACGAACATTTTGGAAGTCTAGTACGACGAAGATCTGCGAAAGATGTACAGATGAGATTGATAAATGAAGGGAGCAGCAGAAATAAGAAACATTCGGATGATGATGACAACGACGATTTTTAACCATTTAATTGTGGATTTATTCCAAAAGGAATTACATTACTTACACTGACAGTTAAGGCGATCACCACAACAAGTTCAGTGGTTAGGTTCTCTTTTGTAGACGTGCCGCTCCAGAGTTCTCCTCTCTCTCTCTCTGTATTCCACACACATGTACACACAAGCACGCATTACAATTTTGCATTCCAATTTTTTATATACCACGGGTCGATGTATCATTGTTGTCAACTTTTTTGTTATTTACTTATTGTCATTGTTTGTGTTTATACACGACTTTAATGTCTGTGTGTTGCTACAGTTTTATATTTTCTTCATCGTGCTGCTTAGAAATGTGACTGTTGCTCATTTCTTTGTGTTTTTTCTGTTATTATTAAACTGTGATTCTTAATGGGCAAGCTCCGAGTTGAACGGTTTCATTTTGTATAATATTTCGTTATCAGTTTTGCGTATTCTGTAGCAATTTTGTCGTTTTTATGTTTAATTTTAATGCAATGCTTATGTCTGTTGTTTTTGAAAGCCATTATTAACTTCCCAGGACCATACGTCTTCTATGGATCTAATGACTCTATCGTGTTTTACTTGTTTTCACCCATGTTTTATAGAAACATTTCAGTTATTATATCAGACAAAGATGAAAATCTGTGTAAACGTGACTTTGAATGATACATATTTTGTTCTTTATTTCCAAATAAATCTGTTTTAGAATGAGTTAATGCTGTTTTTAACATGTTCAAAGCAAACTGTAAATTCTCTTTGTTTTTTAAATGTTATTAATGAAAACGATAGTTGCTTCTATACGTATAGCTTCTCATTACTATTATCTATATAAACTATATATAGTGAAGAATTCGCTCACAATTATGTTGTATTGCTTTTAATTTTTATTAAATTCCATATGAATGATTAATCCTGCTCTAAACGTCGAATTTTTTAATTTGTGAACCAGGATTTTGTTCTTTTGTATGCGGATACTTGCTTAAATTTAAATAACTATCGGTCTGTAATTTTTCTGTATTTCAAACAGAATTATCACTGTTACACACCACTATAGAAAAATTATTCCGACTAGCGCTTTCAAGCTTCTCACCTCATCGTCAGATCTGAAAAAAATTTTCCGATTTTTCCCGATCTGACGATGAGCTGAGAAGCTTGAAAGCGCTAATCGGAATAATTTTTCTGTAGTGGTGTACAACAGTGATAATTTTGTTTGTGATTATTAACCACTAACACAACTTTCTTAATTAACATTTTTTGTATTTGTTTAAATTAGGATGTACGTTTCAGGGGGAGGGTTAGGCCTGTGATTAATGTAGTGTCATAAGTTATATTGTTGAATATATCAGAATTCTTTGTTAAACTCAATAAATTAAAAAAACAAAATAATCTAAAGGAATATTCCAAAAAGTAACATCAATCACCATTTCTACCCATCCACATATCGTAACCTACCTAATACCGAATTAAATAAGAAGCACAAGAAATAAGACATATGATGAGAAACTACATAAAGGTTAATGTACAGTCAAAAGTAGAATCGTCAATATTGAAACTTGAACATGTTGTTTATTAAAATAACCAAAAAGCAAATAAGATCACATATTGTTAAAAATTAATTAATTAGAAAAGGAAACAAATATTCGTAATACAATTAACCAATTTTAATTCGTAAACAATCAAATTTTAAAACCCACAGACAAGACGCAATGAGACTACAAACTAGCGATCGATACAAGTAATTACGAAGAAACCTTGAAACTACTTCACACTTCAAGCATTTCGGCTGCTGCCTGTTGCGTCCGGCTGCCCATCAGCGGTACAGTTCCAACTCACATTCCACTGCCGCCAGACCACACTATCAGCCATCAGCCAACCAGTAACCACATTTTGGTGGCGAGGTAGTTTGTGTGTGTGTGTGTGTGTGTGTGTGTGTGTGTGTGTGTGTGTGTGTGTGTGTGTGTGTGTGTGTGTGTGTGTGTGTGTGTGTGTGTGTGTGTGTGTGTGTGTGTGTGTGTGTGTGTGTGTGTGTGTGTGTGTGGAGGGGGCATCTTTGTTATTTGTCTGGCACAGCCATGCTAGACAAGACCGCTGTATTAACGTTCGTTCCCAGCTATAGATGTAAGCAGTCAGACCGAGTCGTGACCTTGAACCTTGTCGTTAAGGTTGTGACCAACATCACAACTGTGTCGACCTGCGGCAATAAACCTTGACACGTAACGAAGTCCTGTTCTTGACCACCACTTTCGGGATCGTCAAACGCTCCTATTCCCAAGTGGAATGCAGGAATGCATTTCTTACGAAGACCTGTTTGGTTATTTTATTGTCATCTAATGTTAGCTATACGTCGATAACGATATAGATATAGGTCATCTAATGTTAGCTATAGTATAAGAACGATATACTAAAGCGGAAACTGACATAACTTGTACAAATTTAATTTTGTATCTCATCGAGTGTGTCTTGAGCTTTTTTAAAATTCTGATTAGATGTGTATGTTTTATCATAAACTACTATTATATGACATCTTACGACTGGTAGTGAAGAGGTTGATTTGCTTCATACGTCAACTGCCTGACCGTGAAGGTTTGTTTTGGTAAACAGTTTATTCAGGTTATACTCAAAAGACATTATGCGTAATTGGCATAGTTTCGTTGTAATTTTTCTTCAGAACTAGGAAGTACTTTTTATTAATACTTCTTAATGAGTAGTAAGCTCCCTAATCTGCAGAGCACCCTCCATATTTTGATCGAAATACATTCATTATTAGGTGAAATAAAATTAATAAAGTTTAATTTTTTTAACTTGTGAGTAGGCTAAAGGTCTCCGTATGTATGATTCTAAGATTGTATGTTGATTCTCATGTTTTTTATTGCTATACAATTTGTACTTTAACCATTACATTAAGTTGACTGTTATACGTGTTGCATTATTGAGTCAATTTATATTTGACACATCAAAACATGAAATTCGCTTAAACAAATTTTAGACGAAGGCAGTGCCTTGTTTATAGGTATGACTATCAGACCTCAACTAGGGTCTGTGTCACCCGGAGCAAACATGGGTCTGAACGCCCCCTCTCCAATGGGTTGGTGAGGGAGATGTTAGCAAATTTTATTATTCTAGTATAGATAAATAATGAACAAAATTTTTAATCAGTTTGCAATTTCTTAAGTTTAACAATTTAAGCTATAGAAATATGTTACAGTTATGACTGGCTTAAAAATTATCATTCTACAATTTCTAATCTTATTTACAATTTAATTTAGTAGATGACAGGCTACAAAATGATTGAGAAAATAAAACACAAAATTTCTTCAACATTTTTTATTAGTAATTACATAATTTAATTAAAGGACATTGTTTACAATTCCTTATCGTATGCAGCATGTGACAAATGTCTGTCTATAATGAGAATGAGCCTAACGAAAAACAATTATTTCAAAGGTTCAACATGCAAGCTTTTATGCAGCAAAGATATTGATGATGTCATCGTAGCAAATAGACAATGCTCTTTTGTGTCCATCTGAAATAATATTCAATTCTAGTCGGTCTTGTCCCATGTTGCTTCTTAAGTAATTTTTAATAATTTTCAATTTACCAAAACTTGTTTCGTCTGAAGCAACGGTTTCCGGAAGAGTTAGAAATATTATTAATGCTGAAGTCAAGTTTGGATACTCATGACTAAGTCTGTACTTGTAAAGTAGGTTCAAAAGTGTTGCTGTTTTCAAATTATCGCCTACTGCTAAGTCATGGTGTTTTAAACTTTCCCCTTCTTCAAGGAAAGTCATCTTCAATTATGTCATCTTTGTATGCCTCTGCCGACTTACAGCTTCAGTCTTTACAGCTTTCACGTCCATCTTATGCATTTTATCCCCATTTAGAAAGCTAAACTTGTCATTAATTTGTTCTAGTGTCAGAAATCGGGTTTTAGATCGTATTGCAGTTATGAGAGATATTGTTTTAGAAATGTTGCAGTTATTTCTAACAAAGCAATTTGAAACAGATTCCTCTGACAGATTGGGAACTTTTATTGGAGCAGCTTTCATTAAACATCTTCGTCTTTTTCCTTTTCAGGTTTTCTTGGAAATCAGCAGGTACATTGTGCTTCTCAGCAATCACATTACCTTCTACAAGAGAATCGGATGGGGCATAGTCTCTATTAATTCCAAAAGACTTGAAAGACTGAAAGACTATGAATGTTTCTGACTGACTTATCTACAGTAGCATCAGCTCGTTGGAGAAACTGGTTTACACCGTCAATTTTCTTTAGAATACTATGCCAGAAACGGGTAACGACAATAAACTCTAATTTCTTGATATTTTCTTGCAAAGAGGTCTTTGTCCCGGGGGTGGAAAGAGCTTTTCTTGGATTGACTGGCAGTTCTTCCAGGGCTTTGACAATCTGTCCGACATGTTTATACACAACTTTAATAGCGTCCATTCTTGCTGACCATCTGGTTTTATTTTGGGATTTTGAGGAAAGTAGTACATGTTTTTTTTTTAAATTTCCCACCTCGATGAAGAAGCTGAACAAATACATACAGGTAATTTAGTGTTTCAAAAAATGTTCGAACTTCAGTTGATGATTCAGCAGCATCTGCTCCAATTAAATTCAGATACTGGGCCGCAACACAGCGCAAAATATGCATGTTTGTGTTTGCGGAGTATGCTCGATTGTACTCTTTATAGAAACCAGCCATAATGGCCCATTGTCATACTACTTCCTTTTGCAGTTCTTCACATTCACGCCATCTTTTTGATCACTAACAGTAAAAATATCAATAAAGTTTTCCAAAATCTCTGGTCGACTCTATGTAATTTTCACATAACGAGTTATTTCTGTCATTTGTTACTTATTTATGATATTAGGGGATGAATAGAAATACGACTAATGCAAAATATTTGACTTCTGTCACATCGTTTAGTATATTCCGTATTATGTACCATTGTATAATATCTAAAAATTCGTGTTGTATTTTCCAAGAAAAGTAGCTCAATTGCCTATTTCTATGCCTATCAATATGTTTGTGTAAATGAACACTGTAGTAGGATATCTGCTTAATTGTATTTAGTAATTTGCCACTCCTTGGATTAAAAAATTGTTAACTACAATTCTCAACTAGTTTCCTTGTTTTGCCAGAAACATTACAGCATCAACAGCACAGTGTAACACTTCTTTTCAATGACCTTCTTCTTTAACCATCTGATCTTGAAGCTGTTTATCTATTGCTTCCTCTCCTAGTAAAGATTCAAGAGCTTTCCCAAGAGGAAAACCGAAATTTGTAGATTTGAGTGTTCTCATGATCTGTAATCTTTTACTGAGCTTTTTCAAATGAATGAACCCCTCTTACTTAGCTAAAAACGATAACGTTGACTTTGACTCTCAAGAGAGATGTAAATAATTTACATGGAACACAAAATAGCGCATTTTTAATCTTGCTGTAACCTAGCCATGATCTCTTTATATGATCTCCATTAACCATAAAAAAAACACTCTTTTGTAAGGATTCGCCCATTTCTCCTACTTCAGGTTAAATCAGGCTTATGTAGATATGCTGCTCTCATTTTTGTAATAAAACACCCCTGAGAACCTTGGCTACGTTTTTTGTCCTGAATCTCCTGATTTCATGCTCAAGTTTCGGCAATAGAATTCTGATTCTGGCTAAGACTCCATGGTAATGAAGAGTTTTTTTTTACTGTAACCGGACTTTTTGATCACTCCAGAAGTCTAGTTAGTTTTTCCTCCTCCTCTTTTTTTAACATCCACAACCTCCACTTTGCTAGAAGGATCACCTGCTGGTCTATGTAACAACACTGTTTGTTAGACACAGGTTATTTGGTTTTTATTACTGTTAATGGCAAACGTTTCGCCCATACTACGATGAGGCATCCTCAGTAGCTTAACTGAGAATGGCTCGTCGTAGAATGAGCGAAACGTTTGTGTTAAAAGAAACAGAGTACAATACTGTTATTATTAACGAAAACCACGAAAGCTTACTAGCAAGACTGCTCATCTTGCCCCTCTGCCTATCGATCTGGATCATCACATTACCTTAGGCTGACTTCGGTTTCACCTGAAAAAAAATTTATTAACATTTTTGATAAAAAGAAGTAAAAAAATTAGTACTTACTTTCTACTGCTAGGGGAATATTTTATATTCTAATGGAGTCGAAACTCCAAAGTTGTGGTTTCGAGGATTCTGCATCCACGGGGCCGCTGAATTTCAAAATTGTATTTTAAAAATGATGTCTATCTGTATATCTATCCGTCCGTATGTACGTATATACGTACAGCCGTAATTAAATTTTGTGTCCACGATAACTCAAAAACGAAAGGACTAATCAAGTCGGAATTTTGAAGGTACAAAGAAGATCACCTAACTTGGAGTTGATTACATATTGGTGAAGTCAATAAACGTTAGGCCCTAAAAGATCGTTAAATTTTTTTCCAATTTATAAAATAAGAATGGAGGACACATGGGAATAATGCACAGAAGTTTTTTGTTGTGTTATATAATTATACAGGTTTCATTTAAAAGTTACTTCAATATGATATTCTTAAAGACAATAAAATAGTATTTTCAAAATACGATCTCGGAACGGTCTTAGTACTGCAACAGCTTGTGTGATGGCAAAAAAATAATAAGTAAAGCCAACAACCATTGTAACAAATAAATATTTTAATAACTGCCAGTTGTTGTAAGAAAATCTACACCGTTGTCTGGTAATCTGTCAAGTAACGTTCTTTTACCGATGGCAACCCCACGCATGGGCAGGTGCACTCACACGCAGGGTCAAGTCGCAGCAACCATCCAATACAATGCCAGTATATGCCCGAGCCGTGTTGGTTAAGCTGTACAAGACCTGGACTTCCATGAGGTTGTGCAGGACCTCTTTGTGGGACCTGTCTGCCTTGGCATGACAGCCCACTATTCTAAAAGTCTCCATAAGTCTTTGGCGCCTAGTGGCAACTACAGTACGGTTTTAAGCACCTGCATGGGGCCTCACGTCCTTTGATCGTTTGGAAACACCGAATCATTTGTGCTGACAGCTAACAGACAACAGCTAAGGCACGAACCATGGAATACTAAGAACGCAGAGTTCCGACCTATGCAGTGTTCAATCACGAAAAAATGTGCGTTCGTATCTCTGAGCTCTTCCTACAGAAAGTAGTGCATGACTGATTGGACAAAATAGGTTTGTGAGATGTAAGTGTTGGTCCAGGCAGAACCAAGAGAATGCGCCTCCTCATAGTACCCCATGGGTATGCGCGTCTCTCTTACGCGCGTAGCTAAAGCATTCGTCCTGCAAAACTGCAAATTACTTCTCATCTGGTAAGCAGCACAGGCGATTTCTCGGTGAAGGGAAACTTGCAGGCGACCAATGGACACTAGATTAATTCTGCCTTGCGAATTTGTCGGAGGTTTTGGCGACATCGTGAGTGGGTTGGATTTTTGTTTTGGGCCACTGAGCCTGACACAGTGTGGAGTCTGAGGTAGAATCTTATTAAAATTATATTGCTTGGAAGATCTGCGATGTATGTGTTGTTCATCCACAAATTATTAACTCCTAATTAATAACAAAAGAAAGCTCGTGTAGTCATGTCATCACGAAATAATTAAAAATCCAAAACTGAATTTTGGTTAATTTTATTGATTAGGCCTATCATAAAAACCGCCAATACTGTTTAACAAAATGAGGCATTTCAACTTTCCTTTAATACAATCAGCCAACTAAGATGTGATAGATGCGCTTCCTTATTTCGTTCCTTTGCTTTCTTCCTATGCTTTCGACCTGAAGTTTTTTCGACATTCTTCAGTCTATATTTCAGTTTTGTTGCTGTAACGGGATTTACTTAACTAAGGGCTTACAAATACAAAGTTCACTGATCACCACTCAACTTGAACATTAGCGATAATACACTTCACATTGAACTATACCACTAGACTGTAGGACGTAACTGAAAACTAAAACGAAAGAATCGAGACTTCACTAGTAGGTAGGGTCGTTTCAGTCTGTGTATGGCTTTTATGATATTACTATTAAGAGATGGCCGTACACTCCTCGTGAATAAAGACGTCAAGTTCATATCAACAAATACTGTGAAATTACATTAATGTTTATTGAATTCGTATAATTTTTTGTTAGCATTGGCACAGCATATTCAGCCCCTATAACTGTCAACATCAGCCTTTGTATTGATTTCCATGAAAACGTATAGATATTGTTGCACTACATTTATATCTACGTCTGTGTTTTACCTGTAATCTCTTTAAATTTTAGAAACTAAAAAAACTAGAACATTGAAAATTTAGAGAAAATACTACATCTAGTGTGAAAGAACTAGCGGTGGTTACCTTGCGCCCTACCGGTTATTGTCATCAACACGACACGTGGAATTAAACGCCACCAAAGTTGACAATTGGGTTAAACGCGTTGGTCACATGACGTTAAATACGTTATATAAATAGACATGTTATACAAAATATATATTGCATTAATATTAAATTATTTACAAGCAGTTGTGGTGTGCCAGGAAACATTCCGTACACAAATAATCTTTTGTCATTTTGGCGCCCGGGGCACATGCCACCTTTGCTCCCCCCTGATGACTACCTACACAAGCAACACTCTCGGCATTCTCTGCCGTAATTTTGGACCTCCCGTCGGTGTCCACCAAATCTATTATCCGCGATTCTCAATTTTCCGATGCTTCCCGTAATTTCCAAGGTTAATAAACATGAGAGAGTTTGCTATATTTGAAAAATAAAGAAAAACTATTAAGAAATTTCCGACTACTATACGGTTTTTATTTTTACTAAAGTAATAACTAAAAATAAGACAATCATTATTACTTCTTTTATTATTATGAATAAGATATACGCCCAAAATATCCAAAATACGATTTGGTTTTTTGAGTTATAGCCTACTTACAACCATAATGCCTAAATATCAAATAATTTAATCTTTACCTTTAATTTTGTGAATTTTTCGCAGATATCTAATATTTTTCACAAATATACCTAACTGGTAACAATATGTAAAGTTTTTGCAAAATAGCCTACAAACGTTTAAAAGGCGTACCAAAATTTTCAAGGCATGCTGACAGATATTAATGCTGTCAAATTATTGAAGATGCCTAATTTGTATTTTGAATAAACTTCTTCACAATCTGGTGCACCGCTAAAACTGAAATTATAATACAATTTTACACAAAGAAATATACACACACAAAGAAATATACACTTTAAAACAACTTTTCAAAGTTTTTACTGTCATTTTTGGCCTGTTGTGCCCCTGAAGTTAAAAAACTTTCGGGGGGGGACGACATTCGGAATGATGCAATAGATGGATACACGGATTTTTACAATGTTTTCTAAATTTTGATTTAATTCTGAGTCTTGGTAGGCCTATCCCTAAATTTTTAAATTTTTAAACTGGACACTATATTCAAATTTTAGGTCTCTTTGATGACCCACATGGATTTTTTCGATTTTTTAAAATGTTGACCCTCTCACATGTTTGCCTCATTGCCCTCTATATTTAAGGATCAAAAACAATAGACGTCTTTGGGGTAAAGTATGAAGACGCTTGCGGCTAAAGTTTTACGGAAATAGGTTTATGCGTTCCAAAGTTACCATCAGATATCCCTCAAACAGATAGTTAGACACACAGACGGATATACAAATGCTAAACATAGACAAATTGAGGATTCTCTTCGATTTTTCAATAATAATATGTATATATTTTTTAAATTAAGTTTCCAAAATGTAAATCATTTACTTCATAAGTTTGCCTATCTACAGTTTATTAGAACTAATGAAGCTACATTTTATTGTCTAACACCGTGAAGCTTTGTTGGCAAGTTCGCTGACGAACTTTGTTGTGTGGTTCCGAAAAAATGAGTACTGTTTCACGAGGTGATTCTAGAGCTCAAAACAAGAAAAAACTTCATATGAACATAGGACCAAAAGAGCTTTGTACTCGAGTTATGCCGTGTAGAAATTTTGCCCTTGATTCAGTTTCGGAAGTAAAATATTGCAGTATGAAAATTCCTGGAACACAAAGTGTGAGGAAAATAAGTAGTTCCATGTGTTTTTCTACCTGAAAAAAAAAATTTCAGAGCTGTATTACAAGTAGTACTCAAGAAAATTGCTGAAAAGTGGAAACAATTGGAGTCAGAAAACGTAGTTTTTTAGGTTTTGTGTACAATAACTTTGTAAGAAACAAACAGAAAAATTCAAACGAAACTTGTACAGAATTTCATTATGTGAAAGTTGATGTAAATAACGCTTGTTATAAATAAATACAAGTTTAAGAAATATGACTGAATTAAAAACAAAACATGGCAGATTACGCTTCAGAAGATAATGTTAATTCAAGTTAAATTTTTCAAATGTATATTTGTTTTTAACTAGCGTTATTTAAATCAAGTTTTTCAGAAATTATATTGTATTTGAAATGTATCTTTATTTTTTTATTTTTTAGCAGTTTACAAAGTTATTGTACAAGAAATTCAAAAATTAGTTTTCTGATTCAAATGTTTTGCACTTTTCAGTAATTTTCTTGAAAACTGATTGTGAAAATTCTGCAACTTGTTTTATATACTTCAGGTCAAACAACCTATAGGACTACTAACTTTGCTTCACAATTTGTGTTCTACGAATTTTCGTACTGCAGTATTTTACCATCGGAACAAAATCATGGGCAAAATTTCAATGGGCCATAACTCGAGAACAAAGAATGTCCAGACCTATTTTTGTATGAAATTTTTTCTTGTTTTGAGCGCTTAGAGTCGACTCGCGAAACAGAGTACTTTCCTTCTAGAACATCCTGTGTGACTGCGTGCGCTCTATAAAAAAATGTATGTTACATACGTTATATAATGATGCATATACCAGATTACATCACATCAGCTGCGCTTATTGCAAACAGGTGTTTACTGTTTAAATTTGCCTTAAAGATTTACTATAATTTAACCTTTTTCGCTTCGGAGTCCTCGCTGGCTACAGGCGGCAGTGACTGGGCGCTGAGGAGCAAGTGGACAAAAAAAGACGCTAAACATTTGTCTGAAATGGTGTCTGGATGCAGGGTGAAGATTGGTTGTTGCACCTCGGATACATTCAATGTAGGATTTGGTCTACGACGGGGTGATCGACTGACTCCTCTCCTGTTGAATATTGCCCTTTTGGCTGTAGTGAAGTGAATGCCACTGAAGTCGACTAAGATGGGACTACCTTCAAAAAAATGAAACAGATACTTGCCTATGCAGATTATATTTTAATTATTTGTAGATCTCTGCTTCTGTTAAAGAAATCTTCCTAAATCTGGATGAAGAGGCACGCAAAGTAGGGCACACAAAGTAAATGAAGGTAAGACCAAAATAATGGCGTCAAGAAGCATGTAAAACACCAGCAGCATTACGTGTTTGATGATTACTGTTCTGAGCAGTCTCCAGTTTCCAATACCTAGGTTCTACTGTCACTGAAGACCTTGGCGAAATAGAGGAAATAAGGAAAAGAATTGTAGCCGGGAACAGAGCATAGTTTTCCTTGAATAAAATTTTGGAGAGTAGGTTAGTAAGGCAATCAACGAGCTTGTATAAGAGTTTAATTAAGACCAGTCGTGGCGCATGGCGGTGACACCTGGACCCTTAGTAGGTCGGCAGTGGAGCTGCTGGACAGATTTGAAACAAAATTGCTTAGGAGGATTATAGGCCCAACATGTTAAAATGGAGGAAAAAATGAAGGAACATGTGTGGCGGAGAAAAAACAGAGAACCGTATGCAGCATAACCTCCTTCATTTAGATATAAAGATTGAAGTGGTTAGTTCATGTCCTGAGAACGGAACACAGCAGGACACTCACAAAGCTGCAGTGAAGTGGGTTCTCCTGGTGAAGTGCGACTAGAGGACGCGGACGGCCTAGTAGTCGGTGGTGAGACAGTGTCCTGAGTGTTCTCAAGCACCTTAGGATAACGTCTCACTTCCTCAAGACCGATATGGATGGATGGACGACAGTGGTTGTTGAGCAGACCATGGGCAATTACAGGCGTCTGTTGTGCCAAGGGAGAAGAAGAAACAGTTGTATGAAACGTTTTATAGCTAATTCAGTAATAAACGTTTAATTTCTACAAATTAAATCATCTACTTCAATTCTTTTTGACGTTGATTGAGAATCTCGTATGGGCACACATATTCCTACGACACGCGGTAGAGTATTCAAGTAGCGGCGAACTCCTTGTAGTATAAATGTACTCATTAGGAGATTGAGCTGTCCCAAATAAACTAAAAAATAAACGTTTCCCGACCGAGATGCCTTATAAAAATTGTCTTTGAAAAGGAAGCACTAAGCTAAAAAGTTTAGAAACACCAAGTTAAATGAACTAAGCATGACAAGTAGTCCTATGTAAACTGCTATAAGTAACAAGAAATATTGATAAACTGTAATAATTTACACAATCTGCAGAAAAAATAGGCCTATAGTAGTATAGTAATAATCTGCAGTTGTAGTATAGTAGTAATTGTAACATTGCTTTATTAATGCTGTGTGTTGTTACTTTTTATTGTTAGTTTTATTCTCGTATTAAATGTTATTCTTACAAAAATCAATATTTACTGAAAACTCTGTTTCGTTAGATTTCAGCGTTATGCCCTTATCACGGCTGTTGAACCGTTATTTATACAAATAATAAATAAATATATTTACCTTTTCCTGTCTCGTGACCACATGTATTAACGCAATGATATTGTTTACGCGTTTCGATACTATGTATCGTCATCAGAATATATATTAAAATATAATCACTCAAAGAGGTCGTTAAAATTTTTTAAAACATTAAAATCACAATATCGAAACCAAATAAGTATTTATACGAAGCGAGTGCACACTCGACGATAGCCGGCCGGACACTGAGTGATATCAGTTAGAGATAAATTTTAGTGCTGTGTCATATAATGGATTCGACTTGAAATGCAAGTGGTCGTTTAATATAAAATTGCGGTAGTATTTGTCATTATGTGCTCTATATATTTCAAATTCCTCACGTGCATTTAAATAAGTGCCTTTACCACAGACATGTAAGGGTTTCAAATTGGTGTCAAAGCTTGTATAATTATGGTTCTCCTGTATAAGATGACGAGCATAGTTAGACTTTATACAAGATTGTGTTGTCAAGTCTTTTACATTATGTTTTAGAGTGTGCTCAACGAAACGTTTATAAAAACATCTCCCTGTCTGACCGATATAAAAGCATTCGCAGTCATTACAAGAAAGCTTATAAACACCTGTTTTCATTTCCAAAGGTGTACTGGTTCTATTACAAAGTCTATTAAACAGATTGTTACTGGTTTTAAATGTTACAGTTCTATTGTTACTATTTAATACTTTTGATAAAATTTTGGGCATAATACTGGTGTAGGCTGTTGAAATAAAGGTTGGTTCCTTATCTTGTATCACTCGTGGTTTTGACAATATACGCTTATGCTTTTTAAGGAGGTTATCAACCATGGAAGATGTGTAACCATTGGCAACAGCAATGTGTTTTGTAATATTTAATTCAATTCTAAAATCATTTTCATTAAGAGGTATCGTTAACAACCTGTGTATGAAATAATTATAAGCCGCCATTTTCTGCGAGAATGGGTGGTGTGAGTCAGCAGGTATGGTTACATCTGTGGTAGTAGGTTTCCTATATATACTATACTTCAATTTATCATCACATTTGGTGATGGTCAGGTCAAGAAAATTCAGTTTCTTATCTATTTCATTTTCATGTGTAAATTGAATGTGTTTGTTGATATTATTTAAAAGATTTTTAAAGTTTTCTATTTGACGTAATGTGCCCTTGTATATTATGAATGTATCATCCACATATCGTGCGTAGAACATGATGTTTTTCTTATGAATATTGTTAGAAAACAAGTGTGTGTTTTCGTAATGATTTAAATAAATATCTGCCAAAAGGCCTGACAGCGGTGAGCCCATTGCCAAACCATTGCATTGACTGTAAAATCTGTTGTCAAATTCAAAATAATTTTGATTTAAAATAACTTTAAGTAGGTTTATTAATTCATCTATTGCTTGAGTGTTTAATTTGTTGCATTTCATCAGATTGTCCTTTAAAATATTAAGTGTATCGTTTATTGGGATATTTGTGTACAAATTAACAATATCGAGGGACACTAATTTATAATTAGGAAATAATTTGATATTATTAACTTTATGTATAAATTCAGTTACATTTTTGACAGTGTGGTTATTTTCTATAATTAAACTATCCTTAATGATTTTTACTAATTTCTTAGCTGTACGGAACCCTGGCGCTGTAGTGAAATTAACTAACGGTCTAATTGGCATATCAATTTTGTGGATTTTTGGCAATCCAGTTAATATAGGGGCTTTAGCGTTACAAAGTTTTAAGTAACGGCGAGTACGTTGATCAAATAAACTTGTACTTTTATTAATCTGTATATTAAGATTTTTGACATACCGGTGTGTAGGGTCCGATGCTAGGTTTATAATATTATTGTTTGAAATGAAGTTATGAAATTTATTCGTGTATGTTACATTATCCATTATTACCATTATTATCCATTACGTTATTTATAAAGTAACTTTAAAGTTTAGTGGCACACTGCGACTGTGCCGTATCAGTATCCGGGCCACGGGACCATTTTTTTGTACATTCAATGCACAAGGTAAACAACATGCAGTGGCTCAGCTTCCTAAAATTATTAAATAATAATTGATTTTGCCTATTGAAATTCGCCATTAGATTGCATACACTCTCGTTTCCATATACAAGTAAAAAGTAAACTATAATTGCTATAATTGTGCGACTTGTATTTGAATATTAGATATTCGTCTGAGTTCTGGTAGCTGTGTAAAAATTTTTGGTTAAACGTATTGCCAACTGTAAGTATAGCCCATTGCCAACTGTAAGTATAGCCCACTTCAAAAACATTTAAATAATACAAATGGTAAAACAATATACATAATGTTCGTAAAACGAACAGTTTATCACAGACATTGAGTAATAAGAAGGTTTGTTAAATCGGACCGTCTCTGGTGTCGGAAAGAGGCGCCAGTGTTAAACAGATGATTGTGACATTCCGGTTCCAAAGGGCGCCGTAAAAAAGGTCAGTTGAAGCGAAAATATATTTGCGTTAAATATTTATTTTCTTTTTTTCGAGTGGAAATATAAAATTTAAATTTTTGTCGGTCTTATGTTGGTTAGTACTTGTTCGATTTACAATTAACTCAAGTTGAAGTAAATCTTCACGTAAGCCAATGAAAAGGCAGAAATGCCGTATAATATTGATATACGTGTTAAACTTAACCAAGGATAAATCCGCGCTCGGCTGAAAACAAAATTAAATGAAGTTCTAGAGTCATAAAGGATAGGCTATAGCCCATCTGTCGTAAAGCGTGTTAGGGGCGACGAGCTGTGCAGTCTTCTCCAGGTTAGTAATAAAAAAATTACGGTAGGTCCATTTGCCTTTTACATCTAAACGCCTAAAAAGTCTATGAATACCAACCTATGTATCTTTCCTGCAGCAGTGTTCTGTTACAAGCTATACGTACTATGACAGATTCCGGTCTATGCCGTCTCAGATGACTGTTTCTGTTCACCAGACTTACGCTGCTCTTAATCTAACCAATTACATTTTATTCTGTTCATATACGAAATTTTCACCTGTCCTTCAGTTTATCCTCCTCCTCCTTCTTCTCCTTCTGCTTACGATCACGTGTTCTCCGTTGCCTGTTCCGATCAGCAAAGTCCTCGGTCTCACTTTACGCTTATAAAACAGCACTTGCCTGTCAGCAGTTATTCAGTTTATATCACGTAACCAATGTTTCCGACATTCCCCTATCTTTTCACTTATTCAGTTTCCGGCGTATACGTATGTATCTGGTCGTCTCTACCCGTTTACATACAGCAGCAACCTTATCTCGGAAGCTTGACTGCTCATATCCCATCATTTTCGGTTTTATTTTTATTTTCTCGATTCTCAATATTTGCAATAATTTTACCACCATGCTGTGATCTTTCAGCATCTACGTATCATGTCCGCGTTTCTGATGGACTAATTTTCTCAATACAGTATTTGTTTTCATTCGTTGGCCTAATAGTCATCGTTGCAGCCGAAAAATATTACCGACCACGTCTCAAGCACTAACGTCAGATAATAAGAATAGAATACATAAACAGTAAAGTCATAATAAAGGCATAGTAAAGGTAAAGTCATGGCATGGTAAAGGCATGGTAAGTCATAGTAAAGCCAACCATCTAGCCCTGACATCCTGATCTCTCTGATCTCTCTCTCTCTCTCTCTCTCTCACACACACACACACACACAATAAAAATATGTATATATATATATATATATTGCAACGATACAGCCATATGCTGTATTAGGCATTGATTTGAATAAATATAAAATTTGTAGAATTATTATAAGTTAAGGGTAAATGGACAGGTCTGAGATTGTAAAAATATTTCATTGTTATGTTAGGGGAGAAATTAACCTGTTTCGACAAGCAAAGAACACCTGCTCAAGTGTATGTGTGTTACGCGTGTATCTTGTGTGTGTTAGTGATGCATGTACAGACAGGAATCTCAGCTACCCTCCCCAAGTAATTAATAAAATAATTATTTTAATTCCACTGTGTAAAAACTAATTAGTTTATAAACAAACAAAAGACACCAAAGTCTGTGTAAATTTTATAGTTATCCCCAGTGAGAAAATGACGTTAATAGGACACACGACGCGAAGACAGTACGAAATAAATTTGCCAAAAATACGCAAATTACTCTAAGACGCTCAAATTAATACAGTGAGTGCTTAATCAAATCAGCTATGATTTGTGCTGTCTCGATTCCGTGCAAAACATTGCTATTTGCTAACAATTGCAAATATATGAAAAGGTTCGGGAGTGGGGGCAAGCATGTGATCTGCAGGTATCGACAGGACGATTTTGGAGCCAACTGGCGCGGAATCTCGAGAGGGTATAAATTAAGGGTTCTACTGAAAACCCTTCTCTTCTTTCCAAGACACAGTTGCAGTCAGACATGCTGTCCGTCGGCAGAACAGTTTTATTATTTTTTTCAAGTCTCATTAACGAACTAATAAGAAGTTCAACAATTAGGTTGACAATATTTCGGAAAGCGTAAAGTACCGGGACCGTTTAAGTCTACAAAGAGTATCTACGGAGAAGCTACCAGAGCGACGAGGGATGCTGGACGTTAGACGATGTTTTTTGGACGCCTAACCGACGTGTAAGATCCACCTTGCAGCAGATAGCAATTCTCTGAGGCGGACCACACACTGCTGGAGAACGACGCTGGACTCTAGACATATCCAGGACCACGCCAGGACAGGAGGAATGGAAAACCAACTCTGGACAACGCTGGACCCCGTCAATAAGTCGTAAGATCATCAGAACTCGAGGTGACATGCATAAAGCATTTATAAATGATTTTAAAAAAGAGCTCATAAAGACTATATCAAAAGACAATAAATTAAAACAAAGAAAAAAGTTATAATTAGAAATAATATTTTAGAAATGTAGATAAATGTTTAGTCTAAGAATGAGCGATCGCATATAAAGAAATAAGAAGAAAAAAAGAATTTAAAGTTGAGAGAGTAGATTTTGTTTATCAAAGTAAATAGTTAAATTGATTTGATATTTGAATTATAGAAAAGAATAATTTAAATTTGAATATAAAACAAATGCCAGTCTAAAAGTAATTAATATAAATTTAAATTTAATTTTAATCATTGGTAGGCCTATAGACTGAGCGAGTTGAGGTCAGATCTGAATTAAAAGAATTCAATTCAAATTACATTTTAATTTTATTTTTTTATTAGTAAATCAAATTATTAACATGTCTAGATTAAGATTATTAACATGTCTAGATGTAAGAGGGTTTTAAATGTGTGTAACACCGTATAGTATAAGAGATAAACATTTAATGAGTAATATCGTGACCGAAGATTATTAATGATGTTTATTATTTATAAGATTGAGTAAACAATAAATATGAATTTTAAATACTCATAATTCTAATACTCTTGTTATAATTACACCTGAACCCCAATTACACATACACGTTATTTGTATTGTTATAATTTTGTCGCCCGTCAACTGTTGGCACGACACGCTTACATTTAATAACGTTGTATCGTTGTAATAAATGGCGCTCCAAGATCGTGGAGCTCCACAAATTTAAATTATATTAAATTTGCAATTTTATACCGTTGTAATATATATATGACAAATAAGAAATTAATACGTTATTACGGACGGATTGAAAATTAAATAAATAACTTTTAAACAATCCATATTGTAATGTGACGATATCTACGTGTATTTGTTATCTGTTAATGAGGTTGGGGTTGAACCTAATCAATTGCCTCAAACGTTGTTCGCCATTTTGTAAGTATACCGTAGTCCTATTGTTTATAAATTTTAGTGGAAAATTTATATTTTATAACTTTTCGATACGAAGTTTTAATTTAGTTTATGATTTATTGATTTATTTAATCCAATTCAATTGTTTAATTGAATCCAATATAAATAAATCCGGTGAATTGCTCTTGAAGTTGGTTAACAAATGTATTTAGACTTTTGATATTTTAGTTCAATGTTATGAGTTCGTAGTCGAATAGTTTACGTTGACTCTTCTGCTATTCGATGAAGTAATTCGAACGGTGTATTCCTGTACTGAAATTGACATAAGCATAACCTTTATACAATACTTACTAGTGATTGTTGTATGTTAATAATGTGCGAGAATATTGCTGGCGAGAACCATTAGATTCAAATTCTCGCTGCTGTCTCTGGTACCAACCGTCGCTGTCGCTCACCTGAGCTGTAAGTCTATTCTTTTACAATAATAGTCAACACTTTTGTCTATTCGTGAAATAATACTTATTTATTAAACTCAATTTGAATAATTGTTGTTATACAATTATTTTACTCATTTTCTTTTAAGAACAATTAATTTCGAGTATGGACTCTTAAAATAATTAAACTCTCAGGGTGGTCAGACTGAGCCTAATAATCGACTATGTCTGGATGTCAACAATTTCGTTATTTTGCTTTATAAAATTAGCAGGTTCTTTGAGTCTGCAAGATACACTTTAACAAAAGAAATGCACTACTGTAATAATGAGTAGGCGGAGAATAAAAAATATTATTTGTTTCTTTAACATAACACAAAATATGAACGATTGTTCATTACTTGAAATTGAGGTTAACTAGGGTTCATTGTAACCTTACTTGTTTGATATTAATTGATTAATGCTTCTTTGAATGCATTACTTATTTTATATAACATTGTTATTAATTAAATTCAGTAAGATTTCCATGAATTATCTCCTAAAAGTGGACATAAACAAAAAAACAGGTAATTCAAATTAATTTACTACTAGGGTTAACTCTATGTTACATTGAGTTAAGGTTCTATAATTAAACACAATAATAGTCTAAAATTATTAAATGTTAGGGTTCATTGGTCCCTTGATTGATTATTCAATGTCTCTTTATAAAATATTACAATTAATTTTAAGCTAGAAAGTCAAAATTGTTATTAGCCAAAGCTTTCGCTGCTTATTGTTTATGTAACTATCAAAGTCCCTTTCCTTATAGAAATAGGGTTATTTTTGATTTAATTTAGATAAATCAAATTCGCTAGTAGCGTTCTTTATTTGATTAATTATTTTTTTATACCATATAATGACCATTTGCACTGATACGTGCGTGTACCGTTGAGTCGAAGTATCACTATCACAAAAATTTTTTTAATTTTCAAAAATTATTTAACATTTTGAATTGATATTTATTAATTCTCTTCACACACTGCCTATACGCATGAACTCCGTTAAAGAAAACTGTTAAAATAAACTTCACTGTCCCTTTTGGTCCGACCTAACCTCAACTTCGAGTTTCGAGATTAGTGTGCATTATCAGCTGTCGGCTATCAATTCAATGTTTTGATGGTCACTCTGCCCACGTGGAGTCTGGCTCGATTGCTGGTGATGAACTGTTCTTGTTACGTGTGTCCGGATTCGGCACTTCGTACTTTTTAATGAGCTCTGATTGGCTAATTGTCTTTATTTCGTGTACTCTCGGCGAAGTTCGTCAAAATAGACGGGCGAACAAGCGTCAGTAGGCTGGGGTGGAGATTATAATTTTCTGGTCACAGAGCCACGCGCACGGGCTTGCAATTTATTAGTTTTTATTATAAATCAAATAGTTTATTTATAATTACTCTGAAAACATTTTTATAACTCCCATTGTTTATATCTTTTGATTACGAGTAATTTGCATACCCTTATCATATAGTTCTGATATGGGGTTGATAAGAACACACTTTGTACAAATTAATAATATTTCTTATGTTACATAATACATTAAATACATTGTTTTTATTCACTGTGTTTATGGTGATAACATATTAATATTGTATTATGAACTTTTCACATATGGTTATTTACTTATAGTTATGAACTATTCATTTTCCTAGGGTCAAACTCTAAGCCTATTATCACATAAATTGTTTATTAATTATATCATAATATTAGTGGTTGATAATACCATTTTGTTATGGCCTATGCATGATGCATTGGTCATTACCACTTCTGATAGTGTCAGTCTTCTTTATTACTGGCTTTTTATTTCTTTAATTATAGTCTTTTTGGTGAGTTTCTAGTGTTCTTGAATGTTACATTTTCGTTAGTTGTAATTCTTTCACATTTATTTCATTATTGTATTTTTATCTCTTATCAGTGTTCTGATAACACTGTTAGTACTGGGAAGTGGTTAATTCTGCCTTATATTGACAATTACATTGGTTTGAAGTTACTCAGACTTCTTGCATCTAGTGGTTACTAGTGTTTACTTATTATTTGTGTTATTATTATTAATTATGTGGACATAATCCTTGAATTGTCTCATCGAAACGTTATTCTGCATTACTCAGTGTAATAGGTTGAGTTCCTATTCTTTTATTACAAGTTTAAGTGATATTTTTGCTGTTTCAGGCAACCATTCTATGTGATGCATATGGTTATATTAAATTACATTTATTCAGCATTTATGTTTCCTTAACACATTATCTTTTGTACATTAAATGTTCCTTATAGTATCTAGTCATGTTATACTACAACACATTTTGGTTTAACATTACTTTAGTCATAGTTTTCTATGGTTTTATTGAAAACTAGTTGGCCAGATTAGGTTATGTTCTAATTTGGTCTCTCAACAATGGTTGAATGTCAATTTCAATTTTCTACATAATACATGATTTATTTACACTTAGCTAACATTGGTATATTATTGTTTATCCCTAGATTTCAATTTGGTTATTCTCACAATCTTTATTATTGATAATTAGTGGTCATTGACAGTTTTAATTCCACTTTACAACTTTTTATTAGTATTTTGGACATAGTCCCTTTGTAATGTTTATACATCATTTAGTTATGCAGTTACCATATTGGTACTCATTCTCCTCATTAAATTCTGTTTTCAATAATTAATTTTATTGAGTTATGTTTGTATTGTACTGTTATGGAAGGTATTTGATTAATAAGTTTGTCAGTGTCAAGTCACAGCTTAGGGATTTAAATAATGTTGTTTGTCTCACTTTTACTTTCTTTTCCAATAATAATACTTTTATTTTCATTTGTTAATTTATTCTAATTTATATTATCTCCCTTTGGCGTTTGACCTGATTATGTTTTCTCCTTATTTGCACTGATTCCTTCCTCACTCTTAGTAAGTTTCTTCTTGGTGTTGTTGTCATTGGTTTCTTTCTCACTGTTTGATCTATTGGGTAATTAGGTATGTTGTCTTGTCGTTAGTCTTGTCTTCTTTTCTTCAATTGTACATTTACTTGTAAATCATAGTTTATTTTATTATAAACTATTTTATTATATTCATAGTTCCCCTATTTTGGCTTATAATACTTCCTCTATTCATGATTGTAGGTTCAACTTTGTAGATAAATTTATTTATAGTGGCTTTTAATTCATTTGTGATACGTTGGTGTTGGGTGTGTTATATGTACCATTACAATGTATAACAAAAAAGTCTTGTCCATGTTTGAAAATGGGAATTAACAGTAAACAAGTAAGTGTAATATTGATAAGTTAGAGAGGAAATGAACCCGGGTTTTCATAACTTCTAATAAGACAATAAAAGTCAATAATATAAAACTCATAATTACAGAAAGAGAAGACAATAGTCTGTTGGCTTCACAAAACAGCACCTTTTCCTTGTGCGAACTCAAACATTAACTAAACATTTTATATATTTATGAGGTTCCGCAACGCAGAAAGTATTCTGTGCATGGAAGTATTATATAACACGTAGAATATCCGCGTTGAACTTTGTAAAGTGACTCGTACGAGTCTGCAGTTTTTCAAAGAAGGTCATTAATTAAATAAAAACAAGGTTAACAAGATCAATAATCGGTTACGTAAGGAACGACTGTTTACGCCCGATTACGGTCACTGCCATCGCCAAATGTCATGACCCGGTACTCATCTTGTGTGAATAGACATATGGCGTGTTTGTAAACTGTCATCACTATCAGCGTTTCATAGAATGCCTTCAGCTTTACGTCGACCAGGAAGCCGGAAGTTACGTGCATCAAGAAAATTATACATCTTATTCTCTGTACACTCTCATATGTCAACCGGCGAGCTGCTCTCCAATGCGCAGTACCAGTCGCACTTCATATCTTTAAAACTATATGGGTCATATGTTCCAAACAAGCCCTTCCTCTGTAATTTTTCCATTCTATTTTCCCTTCAGTTATTTGTTTTATAAATTTTTTGTGCCGAATTCTGTGTTCAGTTAGGGTTTTTTCTGTTTAAATGCTTTAAGAAGCTTCTATTCTCTCGATCACTCCAAAAGAAACCTCATCATTCGTAAGTTTCTTCATCACCATTCTCTTTAATGCTTCCTCATTTTTAAACCGATATTCTTATAATGAAACTCTGACAATTATAGAAATTATGTTGCATGACATACAAGACTCGGGTGTTACAGGTGGTCCATGTAATCCGATTGGCAGCTTCGACTGCATTATTGACACAACAGAACTTCGTACTGTAGTAAAAAAATGAGATTCTCTGGACCGAATTTCTTTAGCCGGCTGCATTCATTTCTCGGAGTAGATTAATTACGTAAACTCGACTTTATGTCTCCATTTTACTTGTTACCGTCTCTTCTACAATACCTGAAAATCTCGTAGAATTAGTAGTTCCAACAAGTTTGATATACGGGGTTTGGAGATTAACCGATCTGTCATACCTGCTCCCCTACTAAGTTCTTCTTTCTCCCAGTGGATGGATCGGCAGAACGTAAGGGGGAGTGGGAGTCCTGTAAACAAGAGGAAAAAATTAATGAGCTACAAAAATGTCCATTGTTTTGTAGCCTTTCGATATTCATCAGCAGCACGTGACGTATACTGATTGTTAATTTCCAGACATAACTAATACAAATTACTCACGTATATTGAAAACGAGCGTACAAAGTAGCATAGCGGGTGGGTACGTTTAAAACCCTATAGGTCCAAACATGAAACCCACTAGAAACTAATTAAAGAACTATCTTGGTGTACAAAGGAAATCTTCTTTAAGAAGCGTGTGTGTGTGTGTGTGTGTGTGTGTGTGTGTGTGTGTGTGTGTGTGTGTGTGTGTGTGTGTGTGTGTGTGTGTGTGTGTGTGTGTGTGTGTGTGTGTGTGTGTGTGTGTGTGTGTGTGTGTGTGTGTGTGTGTGTGTGTGTGTGTGTTCTTTGTTTTGTTGTGTCCTCCTCTGCACTTCACAGCAAATGTATAAAACCCATGCTCTGTGACAAAATGCTTACCACAAAGTGTGTATCTGTACGGCTAAGCGAGCATCGTACCAGATGTACGGTGAGATGAATATAGCTCGTTTTACATTTCTTTAACCTTTCTTTTCACACAGTCTACCTTTCTTCAACCTTTCACAAAGAAGACGCTAGCGATTATGTTTAACACAATGCGTACAATAAAAAGCCTACTGTAGCGTCCAAATTTTGAAGAAAAGACAAGTATAAAAGAAAGCATGATAAAGGACGTGGCTATTACTCAGTGCCAACGAAAAAAGACGTTGAAACGATGGCCAGGCAAATTGAATATTAATGAGCGAACTGTGGCCTTAAACGATTCAATTAATCACCGTATGGTGCGATCACACAATGTTGGTAATGAATTACACGTAAGCGTAACTAAACTACGCGTGTAACCTCGTTAATGTTGTGCCTGTCTTTTACATTTAAAAAAATTCTGTTTCTCGTTCTATATTTGCTTCGGATTACCCTCATTACCCTCATTCTCGCTGTGTACAGTGTGTTAATTGCGAAGATGGGCGAATGGACAATTGCCCCGGGCTCCAAAATTTGGAGAGCACCATAATCATACCAGACATATGGTCTTATCAAAAATGTTTCTGTAAAATAATTTAATAGGTAATTTAAACTATGCATAACATCTAGTTACATCTTGTAGTTGCAGAAACTGAAACTGATAGAAACTATTTACGATCACCATTAAGTCAGGAAGGAATCAGCAGTTTATGTTTCTTCTAAAATAAACATGATAAAACGGGCTCTTCATACGATTGTTTCTCTCTAAACGAGAGAAACGATACATTAAAATAGTTGTTTATTTGCATTTTGATATACAGAATCATTTATCTTTTTCTTATGTTGAAAATCAAAAAGAATTTGATACTTATAAGAATATGTGTTACTTAAAAGTATATGTATTACTTACATTTCATTTACGACACTTTAAAAAATTTGTTGCTGACTTTTTATTGTATCCCATTTTAAATGAAAATTCACGATAATGTCTACCATAATTATTACATATACTAAAACCACACAGTATTCAATTTCTCGAAAGAGGCGCCTCACTCAGACTTTGTCCCGGTCCTGGAACTGGAAAATACTTTTGCACGGTCCTAGAACATACTGTGTAGTCTTTCTTTCACCCGGATTGCTTTCCAAATTTCCCCTGCACATTCGTTCTGGATTGAACAATAGAACGGACATACGGATTGTTACCTCTCCGTCGTCGTACCAATTAGTTTACTCGATATTACAAAGAAGATGATATACATGTTGTTTAAAGGAGGGATCGAGAGAGATATTTTGGGGACAGACATAAGAAGAAGAAAATATTTTTTCCACTTTCTTGTTTCGAAAGAAATAAGTCTTTCGCTTTCGTTGTCCTTGAATGACAATTCTGAAAGTAGATTTAAACTTTGCACAGAAAAAATTAAATAATATTTCCTCAAACGGATTGTGGAAGCTACTTTCAAAATTTTAGGAAGGTGGAGATGTCCGCCCGTGCATACGGCCCTGCATTATTGTATATTTTAATTACATTATAACCACAGGCTACGTTACTTCACTAAGGTAAACATCGGCCGCATGCGTGATGGTGTAGCATAAACTTATGATCGACATAATCAAAAGTATTTTTGTGTAGATACAAATATCTTCTTACTCTTCATTATTTGAAATGCCTCAACTTGGTTTCTGACGAGTTGGGGAACCATATGGAAATAATAATTTAACTAACGTGCTAAAGAAACATACAGTGCCTCATTATATTACGTCCGCCACGTAGCAGCTTTATCTGTCTCGATGTGCATTTACAGTGATACGAAGCGTTTCCAAAGTCACGTTACATTAAAGTAAATTCCATTCGTATCTACTTCAAACAATCAGGTTGTTAGATAAGGAACGCCGCCGGTTTGTGTAAATCTTTTGTCATAATATCGTTCTCAACATACTGTATCGCGCGATAAATACTTGGTCGTTCAGAACGTGTTGTGTTGTTAAAATTCACGTATTCCGTATGCACAGTGTAGTTCGATTCTAGAAGCATATCTGTTGCATTTCAATTGCTTTACAACGTTAACGTTTTCCTGACAGCTCTACAACATTTCTCACGGCATTTTTGGTACGTTTCATACCGTACGTGACGTTTCTCATATATTCTTATGTTTTCCTTGTTTGATGATTGAATTCCGAACGGACATAGACAAATTCTTATCTTGCAGTAAACAATAATAATAATTCTAATAATAATAACAACAATAAATGGGGCGGGCCGGCACATTGATAACGTTCGAGACTCACAATCTCAACGTGGGAGTGAGTAAAGGTCATGACTCGGTCTGCCTGCTCACCCCGATTGCTACGGTCAAATAATACAGCGGTCTTGTCTAGCATGCCTGGGCTAAACAAATAACAAAGGCACAAATACACAAAACACACACACACACACACACTCCCTCTCCACCATACGGCTTACCACCGCATGTGGTTATTGGATGCTGGGTTCCCCTCTGGCGGTGGTGGAACACGAGTCGTTCCACATGATGATGTTGATGACGACGACGAGGAGGAGGATTCCTTTTTCTACCACCGAAGTAATTTAGTAGTTAGGAATGCCTGACGTGAGGAATTTAGCATACAAGGAAGTAGTTAGTGGTATTGTCAGCACTACGATTAAGGCGTCCATTATTAAGTGGCCCATACTCGTCGTGCAATGCATTGCATCCGCTGAGGCCCACACACTTGAACATCAGTCAGTCTCGTGGCGTACCAGATGTATACAGTTTGCGGTCTATTCATGTTCTTGTTAATAGTGCGTAATTGAATTTTTAGTTTAATTGCGTGGTAGAAGATGGCACTGGAGCAAAAACAAGCTTTGTCACTCATAGTTATTAGTGCACTAAGTGATGATAATATAAAGAAAAAGCTCGAATGGAAGAAAAGGCTTGTGTGGAGTAAACAATGGCTATAACAAAAGAGAAAATTTTAAGTAATGATTGAGTGAGCTAAGAGAAAACAACCCAAATGTTTAACGGAACTACTTAAGAATGGACGGTAAAATATTTAACTATCTGCTAGAGAAAATTCATCCCCGAATAGAAAAAAGTATACGACTACAGAGGATATGAAATTTTCTAAAATAATTTCTCCTTAGGGTCTTGGAAAAATAATTTCAGAAACCTGTCAAGCTATTTATGACGTTTTAAGGGTGAGTACATAAAGTTATGAGTTTGTAACCTAAATAACTATAATGGTGAGCGGTTGATAATTAGTTTCTTCCACAGACGGGGAGTCCAACGTGGAAGTAGAAGCTCTCACTTCCTCTTGATCAGTAAGGAATAATAATAATTGGTAATACCACAATTTGGGCGTGTGTACGAAATCAGCAGCACTTTCTGATTTCGTTAAGGCTCTACCTTCTTAACTTCTCTTCTAAACTTTCCTCTAAACAAGTCAATTTTTTTAACAAAATCAACAGAGCAGTCAGGAACTACAGGTTTTTTTAATCCTACGAGCTCTTTGTAGACAGCTTCCTTGATGTTTCTATTAAAATAGCCTTTAATTTTTACCCGCCATAACAATCGTAGTTTCTATGTGCTTTATAAATGTGAAAAAAAGTGAACAGACAGAAAAGGATGCCGAATCACTCATGATAACGGTAAACGGTCCACACATCCTAGTTATGACTAACTGCACACAACCTAAGAACGCTTTGTTCTGTCATGTGTGACTGAGCCCACACACTAGTACTGCAATGCTCGTAGGTGTATGGGCACCTTTACCCCAAGTTGTTATCAAAGGTACTCATTTCGATAGGCTGAATCGTCCTGGGGACCGTAAAACGCAGCTTGATTTTATGGAAAAACGGGAAATCGAACCGGGCCTTCAGACCAGTAGCTAGGAGCCATACCCAATAGTCCACTAATGTCCGAAATATACAATTCAAGTCGTTTATTACTTCCAAATATCCTACACCGATCGTTATAGGCTACAAGAAGACTATAATTTGAACTTTAATGTAACACTGCATGCATAGCATCTTTATAAAATGTGCAAGGCAAACTAATTGTTCAATTCTCATAAACTAGAACTTCTTGCACTACAAACAACGCTCGTTACATCATCTGTGCAACGGTAAATCGCTTAGTACAACAACGAATATCACAGTTTACAACAAAAATTTTTTCATACTGATATGTTCAATTTGTATTAAAAAGTAACACTACTAATGGACGTTGAAATTATAGTATAATTATAATTACATGATATCAAAATGAACTAAAGTAATGAAACAGTAAACAAAAGTTGCGTTCCAACCAAGTCAGCGAAATGGGGCATTTTGAACATCAAACGGACAGTTAAAATTGAAGCTATTTTAATTAGGGGTATAGCTCTATAATTCATAAGAGTATCCCTAGGTTGTGGTAACAGCTAAGCGATCGAAATGGAATTGGGCAGAGCATTTGCCAGAATTGGGCAGAGCATTTTCTAGAATTGGGCAGAGCATTTGCTAGAATTGGGCAGAGCATTTGCTAGAATTACGGACGACTTGCTTTAATGAATAATGAAGATGGACTAATTTGATTACCAAATGGAACCCTGTGGTCTACAATGAAGGGGGGCAGACAACATGTATGGGTAGGTAGGTGAAATATGTGTAACCGACGGGAAAGTGACAGAAACGGGAGGCCTTTGGGTCTAGTTCCAAGCGAAATAATTTTTCTACTGTGGATTAAGAATCATCTTTATTACTGGAAATAATAAAGGGTTTATTTATTTAAATCAAGATGAAGAACGAAACAATAGTTGTGTTTATGTGAATCTCTACTGTGGGAAAAATTTAAGCAACAAACAAATAACTTCAGTGAATAATAAACAAAATATGCGTAAAAGTGCTTGTTAGGAATCTTCAGGTGTTGTAAACACTGTTATTTATAACATCAAGTTATTTAAACAAAAGAAAATGACCGTTTTACAGGTAAATCGTTTCTTAATCGTATCCTTTTCCGTAAGATACGCTTCAGAAACTTCTCACATTTCGGAACATAATTTTACGACTTACTTTTCCGGTTTAGAAAATTAAACTCATCTTATAATTTCCTGCTAACCTTATTACTAAAGCCTGTAGTTAGCTATCTGTTATTCTGATTTTTTATGCAAATTTTTACAGCCATTTTCGCTATTATACAGCACGGTGACATAGAAAGCAAAAAGCAAAAACAATCAAGTACGGTTATACAGACGAAACGTCTCCGTGATTCTGTTCAATAGACTTTTGAGAAAATGTAAGTATCCATCTGTCATTACGTGTACCTACTATTGTCCGTAGGTTATTATCGGATGTGTGGGAGTCCATCAAATATACATAGAATGTCAAAAAACGCTATGGACGCTATGAGGACTCATGCGTCTGAGATGATCAGTCCAGTATGAGATGATTTTTAATCAAGTTCTGAGCTTTCTTCTAGGGTCTTCGTAATCGGTAATTACGACTCACCACAGACAGCAGACAGGTAGCGCTCAGACTGACCATAACCGCGAGATTGTACTCGCTCCGATGAACATGTTTCTTCCCATACTGCGGGGTTATGTGTCTGCAGCACAAGGAAGTTAGGATGCGGGTCCTTGTGCAAGTTGAGCTTAGATTTGTGCTTGCACCGGTACGAGCCATCACGTCTGAGATGACGCCTTCGTGGCGGCTTCCATGGGAGTTCCCCCGTATGGTGCCAGCAGCTTTCGATACGATGCCGGCAGCGTCGGCTTCGCAAGGAGTCGCAGGGCAATCAGAATCTGAACTGTATTTCAGTAAACCCGATTTGACTAATTCCGGTTCTGTTCTTAGCCAGGTGTGTATGCCATAAGTCTGGCATAGCGGTGAGAGGTGCGCGAGCGAAACAGGCGTGTGGTAATCTAAATGTATATTACTATTATACAGAGGTAAAATTTGTTCCATTGTTCCAAGTTTGTGCCCGAGCTAACCTCGGAAACTGCTGATCCTATTTTTAAAATTCTTTCACCACCGTGTTCCTTGAAGTTTGAGAATGGTTTTATACATAAATTTGAACCGATAGTTTTAACAATTTTTAAAAACAGCTTTAAGACGGTTCCATGTCATGAAGTTTCCTTTTTTAATTTGCGTGTAGTGATATTTTCGGCATGCCACAAACTTCCATTTTATGAGGGGTAGATAAATGGTATCAGCGGGTGAAATGTAAAGAAAATTCCAAATTTTATTTTGGTTTTTGTTTCAATAAAATCCTCTTTTTCATTTTCAAGAAATTGGCGGTTTTGTAAGAAATTTAGTAGGTTGGCACGTGCAGCAAAGCGCACGAGCGCAGCTAGTACAGTATAAACTATTTCTTATCTGGTTTACTGTGATGAGTTAATGAGTTATTCACAACTTGGATGGACATGTGTGTCTTTGCTAGAAAGCTCTTAAGATAGTGACAGCGTGTGACAAGAGTAACTGTGAAATGTGTATAATATGGTACCAGTACAATCCATGAATGGCTAATAAATAGTACCAGGAGCCTGGCAAAAACTTTCTCCAATGCAACTTACACACATCCCGTTTCTTGTTTAACGTCATGTGCGCACACAGTAGTGTCCTCCAGTTGTAAATAGTGGCACTTGCACCAATTTCACTTGCAAACACTTAGATAAATAAGATAAGTAATTTATTATTGATGTACTTCCACTTGGGAACAAACAGGTGACACGTATTAACATTTTATGCCGGACGTGCCAAAGTTACGCTGCTTTTATTAAAGACAAATGAAAACAGTAAAATTTACATTTTAGTGGGATCTAAGGGCTTGTCAGACTACTACTCACTCAGACAGAGAACAGACTTCGAATACCTGGGCTGGCTGTAAGCAATTGTGATGTCCGGCGGTGAGATCCGTAAAGTAGTTACTCGTAGCGTTACTGATTGCGGTAGTAGGCCTACAACGCTAAACGGACAACGATTAAATATTTATGGCCTATATTGAATTACTGTAGCTGTTAGAACCTGAACATAGGAATGCTTATTTAATTAAGCGCATAGATCGTTATTAAATGTCGATTTAATCTGATACCATTGTAGCCGTGAGAATCAACAAGTTACTTATATTCATGTGTGTAGCCTATGCTGTTGTCCTCATAACCACAACGTGTCCTGCTTGTGGAGGCATAATTTAATCCGACTTTCATTAAGAGTCTCTTGTGTCTATTAGGCCTACAGCTTTAACTGAAGAGTACAGACTTTGTATTTCGTTCCCTGTAGAGACATGCGAGTTTTAGGTTTTTGATTTACGCGAAAGTTAAGGGCGATACAAAACGTAATGCGTGCGTACAACGAGTGGAATAATAAGAACCTTAAATTGGTAGGCATATACAACTGACACTTCAACTTTAACTGAAGAGTACAGTATTTCCTGATTCAACGTAAATACAGTAGAGTATATCTACAACCATTTTGAATTATAAAAAGCAAATTCAATTCTGCAGATTGAAAGCACGTTTCAAATGCTTTATTTAATTATTGGTCTGTGACGAAGTAAGGTGATAGTTAAAATGGATCGTTGATAATTTAATAATCCCGTATAAGACAACAAGATAACGTGGAGAAAAGAATAGCCGGTTTTATTTTGTTCCAGTGTCGTCATCCTTGTTTTAGCGGAATGAATACTTCATTACGCGGCTGTGTTTTAGTTTCATTTTTAACTGTCGGTGACTTCAATAAAGGGTTACTATTGAATCGTACTAAGTACCCACTTGCCTTCGAAAGGAGAGTAGAAACGTAGCAGGCGATGTGTGTCGGTACACTGCCCACTTTCTTACCTCTCCTTATTTGTATAACACAGTTACTGTACGCACATTTCGCTCCGTCATTGAATTATGGTTTCTACTGTTTATACCATTTTTTTAAATTATGCCACACTTGATTACTTAATAAACGATTGAAACGGGCGAATCGTGGGTTATGTTGCTGAACACGCGATCTTGACGTGAACCAAAACAACAATCCGTGTTACTGCATCCGATACAGTTAATTAATGGGATAATGAAATGCGATTTGTATATCACTGAGTCTCGACAAGACTTCGACCTGATGGTTGAAATGCGAGAGTTTACAATGTAACAGTGACAAACGTAGGAAATATGTCCGATGTAAGAAGGCGGATAACGATTGTGTGGTCAGTGTCTTGAACTTTGGTTGTTCGAAACGTAGTGATCCGAACGCGCCGATAGGATAAGTTGTTACGGATTTAATTGTACTCAGGATAAGTATTAGATATTAAAAGATTACCTTAATTCGTTTCTGTACTTAATGCAGTGGTTACCGTGAATTATGTTTCAGAAGGTACTCAAATCGGACTGAGTTGATTTATGTTGTCAGGCAACGGTTATGGGTAAAATTCCCTGAATTAGTTTTGATTAAGGAAACTGCAACGAGAAAAAGTCTCGTGTACTACAGAGTATGATGATCATACCCACTGAAGTCCAAAACCATTTGATATTACGTTTACAACAATGCTGTGTTAATTGTACTACTTGTACGTATTCTGCTGTACATACTCCCAGTAGTGTTCCTTTCTACTTCCAACACAGCTATACGTTATTTGAGTTTGATAATGGTTAGTGAGTGCAGCTACAAACACGTGCTAATTTTTATTTAAAAGTAGAAAGTTCGTCCGGTGCTCTAGAAATCCGTCCACATTTATTGTTCGTAGTTGCTCGTATGTTTATATGTAATTCAGTCAAATCTGTAGACGTTTATCGTTTTAATTCGACATAGCGTTATTACCGAGGAAAAAATATTGCTGTAGCCTATATTGTGTTACACTCACTGTTAGTTTTGTATTTACTGTTACACTTGCATCTCACTACATCCGGAGTAGCCTACGTACTATTTGCCCTACTCCTGTACATGCTGTACAGATACAGTGCATAATACATATCACTCGAATAGTTGATGATAAAAATTAAATACCTGCCTTCTTGAATTAGTCGCTAAAGAAAGTCGCTCATCAGATCCTGTCAGGAATAACTGACAAGAACAGTACAATTCAATTAAGAGACAGTGTCATGAACATCGAAACTAATAACGGAAGTTGCGAACAGGAAATCAATCGATGCATGATGAGTATCCTAGTTTTTCGTATTTACATACAGTATTGTGGCTAGCGTCTGACAGGTATCGAATTGATGGCTTTGAAATATGGTGTTGGAAAAGGATGCTGCACAAAGATCTGTGTTTAGCACACCATTTAATGTCCAATATTTTGGTCAGGTCGCGTGTAGAGAAGAGAATAACCTGACAATACTAATCGCTCGGAGTAAAGTTGAGAGGAAAAGACTAAATGGCGGATCTCCATCACTCTGGTTGAAAGCCACTACGAATAAACTTCCGTGAAGCGAAACACGGCAACATACACAGTCACAATATACACGATGATACGACGGCGTTTCGTTATTAACAAAACATATTGGTTGTCAATTAATTATACTTGCTGCAAACGTCCGTGAAAGAAGACATGAGAACCGTTTGACCTTTTGTTTTGTTTATTATTTCCTTACAGTACAGCATATTATCTGCAAAACTAAATTTCCTCAAAGCGAAACCGACTGACGTGTCATTGTTGACAACATATGTCTCACATCGGTCGAAATTACTTCTTAATATACGTTAAAGTTTCACAAGACCCGCTTGGTCCGACATCCCTTCTCCCACATCCGAGACACTACAGTAGTTTTAGTTTGCATGTCTGCTAAAAATATAACAAAATCCCTCTTTTAATGCTTTGAAAATACTTTTCTCATTCATAATCTACTAAAAGGAGAAAGTGAAATAATAAATACGATTTTCTAAATATCGAGTTTGTTACAGGGCTTTTATCAATGTTTACAAACAATAAACCTTAATAACACAGTATTCTAATTACGTGTAGATCTTACAAAAAGTTAACTTTCCTGCCTTTCATACCAGTAAAATTACCAATGAAGTCGTCGTAATTTATTTTGCGGTTGTAAAATATTGACAACTTGTCTTATGGCAGATCGCAAGTAGCTCTTTATTAGTTTCAAACACAAAAACTTCTGTCTGCACTTGCTACTGTTACTGAAATAGTAAAAATAATCCTTTAGGCGACTAAATCATTGGGAAAATGGTTTTGTTGATGTATCAATATCGGCTGGCAGTAACTCTGTAAGCGCTTTAAGTTCAGTGAAGAGTTCATCGCCACTTATATCCCGATCATCTTCAGTGTTTCATGTATTTTCCAAGTGTTTGCGTTTGTTAATGAGTTTCTCTGTAGCTTTAAGTACCTCAGTTCAGTTCGTAGTCCTTCAGTCTTTCGACTGGTTTATACCCTCCCCGCATATACCTGTGGTGTGTGTGGTACTGAGTCTCTCACAGGTATATGGGACCTACAGTTTAACGCCGGATTAAGTACCTCAAGACTGTACAAAAAAATGGAAATATTGATGTATATTGTTATTTTCTCAAATTGGTTGCTCACTGCAGTACCCACAATAGAATAGATGTAGTTCACCTTCGAGGCGAGTGTAGTCGTTACGTCTCCACATGCAATGTAACAAAATAATCTCGTAACACTTTTACGTGAAATCATCGTATATTTTCCGATTACAAGGTCCAAAAATAATTATTATGGATGATTTTTTAAAAACCCGTTTTACCGATGTAGCCTTTTGCCCAGTCGGTTTTTTGTTTTTCTTTTTAATTTATTAAATTTTAATATTTTTCTAATCATTTACTCCGGCGTGGAGCCCAGGAGATCCCCCTGTCGTCCCCTCTTAGGGACGGCCCTGGCTGAATAGAATGACATGTGCACTGAATCTGTCTCGATTAAAGCAAGGGGAATGAGTTACTCCAATCGTGGAAAACAGATGTGATTAATCGGTAAATCTAATAAACTATAGACACGAAACTAATTTTAAATAACCTAGTTTCACTTCAGAAACCAAATTTAATTTACAGGTTAATATGTAGGCCTATATTCGACTCTCTCAGTTGAATATACATATTTGTATTTTCAATACGGATAGCGGAAAACTGTATTGTACATCAAAAACATGTAGGCCTACTACATTCACTTTCGGCCTGAACTTTTTAAAGGAGGTTTTCACGTCGAACGTATTAATTATCAGTCAATAAAGTATTCGCAATGATTCGTGCCAGTCTACATGTACAGAAGAATAGAAAGATTACTATAACCAACAGCTTGTCCTTTGAAATTAAGTCTTTAGTTTTTCTTAGAAATAACCGTTTCTATCATGCTTACTTTTACATGTAACGTGAAAAACAAATTCTACAGGCAATGTGTTATACAAGTGCCTGTGACTTCAGTCTGCTAACTGATTGGACAGCATAGCTCGAGTTTCAAGGGGAAAAATCTAGTTCAAATCGATTTTCGAAACCGCTATATTCTAATAGTCTATTTAAGAAATTGATTAGTTGCGAGTCAAATCATTTTGTAGGGTTTACTTTGAATGATTTCACTTCCCGCTTTCCAGATATTCTTCAGAGTGGGACGTTTTCTCCATGTGCTTTGTGTATAAAACATTTATTTATTTGTGTGTATGTTTATCCTTTGTTTGACATGTGAACCTTCCTATTTGCGCATTTGTATTGTATTTATTGTATTACAAAAGCGCACATTGTATGGAAATAATGCATAGAATCATACATTCAAACAAATGAAGCTGTTGAAGCTATGTTGGAAATCTGCTTACAACTCACATACATTTTTTTAGATCTACCATATGTTAAACAGTCTAAAACGTACAGGCTGGGGGTCACTTAAAGTTGAGCTAATTTCTTAATATTCATGACATTAGGGTCTAATTAAAACGACGTAAAACTATACGTCGATTTTTACGATTTTTACCCATTGGTTTGCTGAAACGATCAGCAAAGATAGCGGTTGGGATCAAAAAAGCACGAAATACACCATACTTCCGTGTATTTAATGTACTGTAAATTTCGAATTAATACAATAATCGTAAAATGAATACAGATCAATTGTAATTTTGAAATACACGTACAGAAAGTTTTATTAATTAATCCAGGCTACAAACGTTTTTCCGTTCTTTACACGGGATCGGAAACGAGCTTAATCATATCCCACCCACCACACTTGCCTTTGGGGGGTTGACTCTTGTTGCGTACATTTCATAGTAGGTTCATAGTAGGCTGCATGGAACTTTCTTTCACGGTCTTACTTTAGTGTCTTCATCCCCCAAAAGCTGGAGCCTTTACTCAGTAAGCTGCAATACATTGCCAACCCTTTTACCGCTAAGCGTTGCTTCCTTTCGTCTTCATCCTTATTCATTTTTCTTCAACGTGAGAGTTCAAGTAGATCCTTATCAGCAAATTGTTTCGCATGAGAGTCAAGCATTTCATTTGTATCTCCTCTATCCAGTTGCTATATTATCACCACTGAAAATTTACTGAAGTGATGGAGCATTTAACAGTGAAACTACTGAAACTTCATAACGTGAACTGCTGTAGGACTATGTAAATACGGTAACGTAAAGCGAGGACTCTGTGCATTTCTGAGAAATCTAATCAACACTCACCCAGTTTCTTTCAGTTTTTACTGCGTTCTGACTATTTTTTTTTTCTAACGTTATCAACGTATTGTTCTGACTGATCGCCCTTCTATTATTTTAAATGTACGTAAAAGCGTTTAACAGATTATTTATTGTACAAATGAATCACACAGAGTTGATTTCTTTGTGCCAGGGTTTTTTTAATAACTTTAAGTTTTGAAACTAAATTCTTATAATCAACAGTGAGGATTTGTGTTTAGTTTTTGAATAATATCTTTATCAAGATTCAATGTTAGTACCGGATGTAATGCTTGTCTATTGGTTATTAAAATACTCTGAATATAATAACAAAATTTGTTCTGTATAATAAATAAATGCTTTAAATTTAAGAAATCTCTTTGCTCTTGAACATCAATTTTGAAGGGGATAGCTTCAATGGCGCTCAGTGTAAGTATTCTTGTAAATACTGCTACACTGAAACGATAGATGCGTGGTCCTATGTGACGCTTTGTATGAGCGGTAGTATTATTCAGTGCTCGCGCACCTTCCACACTATGGTCGAATATTCTACCGGCATCCAGGTTGTTGTTGTCACATATTACGCCACACAATCGTAGATTCAGAAGCGGAGACGGTCGGATTAGGACTGTTTAGTGTTGAATTGTTGAGTACGGGTATCTGTAATTTGTGATTTGTATTATTTAGTGCGACAGAGTCATGTATTGGACAATCGTAAGCTTGGAGAAGCGTTTGCATCGAGCGCTTGTTGTTTAATCGATCTGCAACTCAAGTTGTAATTAATTACTCCTCTGGCGCTCAATAATTCTGTTTTTACTATTGATTCCTTGTGACCGTCGTAAAAGTGTTCTTCGGTTTGGTTTCCTGGGTGTTAAGACAATGTTTGATCTTCAGTCTTAATTTGGCTGAATAATAAGTCTTAATAATAATACAACGGCTACAACTCTGTGTGTGTGTGTGTGTGTGTGTGTGTGAGAGAGAGAGAGAGAGAGAGAACATTAACACAATACGTTTAAACTTCGCTATTTCTTTCAATTATTATAAAACTATACAACTGAATAGTAATGTATGTGTGTGCGCGCGCGTACGCGCGTGCTCAATTCTCGTGAGATTTAATTTATTTATTACACAATAACAACGTAAATTTAAGCATACAGGGTATATTATTATCTACTACCGATGTGACGCAACCGTTTGACACGAGAAAGAAATGGTCGTACAAGCGGACTTAAATGTCGCTTTAAAATTCTGCTAAATAACAGTTTAAATATTAACTTTGATAAAACAGGTAGCTATTCTTATTATATTTTTTAGTATACTCGTTGAAATTAATAAGATTTTTAGCCAATTACAGTGCAAAAATTAGGCTACTTCTTAAACTGCAGCCTTTACAGAATTTGCAGGTTTTTACGAAAAAATCAATACCTCGTAAGAGATAAAATTAAAAAATTGATATAATGAGTAATTATGAGTATAAGTATGAACAACATCTCAATAGAAAAATTCTTTTATTCTTTCATTTTTTCACAACAGTTGGACAAAGTTGATGCTTGTGATAGAGAACGAAAAATCAATTATCTCTGAAACATTTCTCTCAACACTAAATCAATAAAAATACAAAGAAATGTCAAACTACACGATAAAGTACAGAAATCAATAAGGATTTTAATAGTGTATTTATATGAGTTTTGTCTCGGATATTGTGAAAATGGTGAAGTTTTAAATTCAGAGCTTTGGTTTCTTTGAACAGAGTCTAATCTTGCCCCTGTTGCTGATGTTGCGTTGCAGACTGGTTTCTAATCCTGGGGATGGATGGATCGGGGGAAGGTGGTTATGCAGGTCACCCCAGTGTGGCAGGACGGTGTTGTGTCCGTGTCACAGATAACTGGCATGGAACTCAACGAATTTTTGGCGGAATGTTTGCAAGGATGTCTTTATGGCGAGCCATGTAGAATCACTCGCAGAAGGTGTTTGTTCCGAGCAGAGTACGGTGGTCCTGAGGCAGGAAAAGAAGGCGATCGAGGGCGCTGTAAAAAGAAAATCAGAGAAAAAGATTTTCGCTAGCTACTTACATTGATTTAGTCGTATACCGGTGTTTTTGATTGGCGAAGACTTGGGCTCGATGCATTTGCCACTTACCGACTCGTGTAGCAGATGTTAGTGCCGGCAGAGTTCGCCTTCACCCCTCACAACTCTAATGGGGCACTCATATTATCATATGTTTTATCGATGATATTTCTTTCTTCGCTTCATTTCGCATTCGTTAACTGCCCAATGTCTGCTACAGAAGTCGAAAAGAAACAATTTCGACAGTAGCAATACACCTGTTACGCGACTGACCAAGTCTCCCCCAATCAAAACCACCGCTAACTGGCTTACACGTATTCACTGTGCTCGAGCCTCCTCAGTAAGGCGCCGTCCAAGGCTGGGTTTCCGTGATGCCGCGCAAGTGATTCCTCGGTACAGCGTTCTGACCATGCCCATCCCCCACGACAACACAGCTACTGCCGGTGAACCATTAAGAAAGCCACGGAGCCTTGCAATCACAAGCACATCAACTGCTATCCTTCCTTGCACGCCGCATCCTTGTGCTGCAGAAATATGCCCAAGCAATATCGTAATCAACTAGCTGCGCTGCGACCCGGACGATGTAAATCATTCAGAGTGCTAAGATATCCAGCACAGATTTCTCTCCGTCTGTCAGCAGCACTTCACCATTGTCGCTGACAGGATCAAGACAGCCTCTGAATATGGCATAATCGTGTGGTTGATGGCCAAACAATAACAGACACCGTCTTAACGACCGGAAAATAAAATCGACGAAGTACAGGTTAATGTGCTGCTGTGAAAAACATAAATATACTCAGAAACTTGTATATGAGGCAAGAAAGAATTAACGACATCCAAACGCTCACATGTTGCAAAGAAAATCTGTATGTTTTTTAAATTAAACTTCAGGCTATTTAAAATTTCTGTTTCCTACGGTTATTTTTTATACTGAACGGTGGTGAAAATTTCATTATTTCCTTCTTTGTCATACACTAATGGTGTTCCTGCAAAGTAAATGACATCGGATACACGCTACACAAAGATAATTTTTATATAATAATGCGCTTTCTACTTGATAATTTCTTAACTTGATTATTGCTGTTGATTAACTGGACCGTATGTTAACTGTTTTACACGTACTGTGTGTAATTAATATGCAATAATTTCCGTCTTATCTGCACGATAGTTGTTGCAATGTTTCGCTTTCTTTTCCTTCCTCATAACTAGTGCTGGCTGTTATTTTATAATTACTTTATTCAAACCGTATATATGGTTGAGATTTTATATTTATATTTAAGGGTTACACAGGTGGTTTCAGCCTTCAGAATTGCTGCCTGCTCCTTATAAACTATAAAACACGTTTATCAATGCAACACACCAAACCATTTCAAAAATGATATTGCTTGAAGAACGGGTTGGTTCTGTAATGGGCACGGAAGATGTTTTCACTTTGAAACATATATCTACAGAGACACACTTACATTTTGTAGCTGCTTACAAACTATATAGCAAGATTATTATCAGTGCAAGACTTCAGAATTTCTCAAATGTTATGTTGCTTGAAGAACAAGTTGGATTCTGGAGAGTACGTCCGTGCATTGACGATGTCTGAGACACTTTGAGGCAGACAGTGCAGAAACACAAAGAATTTAATTTTGAGACACACTCACCTTCCGTACGCGTTTCATCGCATTCACACAGATAAACTTTGTCCCATAATGGCAAAGATGATATGCAGTCTATTTAATAAAAACAGTGGAATTCCTAAATGTCGACATCATAATAATTATTATATCTTTGTCAACATCTATATCAGTTACAATTATTGTAACTGATATAGATGTTGACAAAGAACCGACTGCAGAAATTAGAACTAATCAAGGTTTCGGACAGGGATATACCTTGTCACTTACATTATTACCTGGTACGAGAATGCACTTTCAAGGATGCGAATTAATCAACATGAATTCCTGAGTAGTACAACCTAGCTCAAAAGGTTGATAGTCAGAAGCCTTGGTTGTAATAATGTGTTCTTAAATGTGTGGGCACTTCCCGACACTGTGTTTGCACCAATCAGATTGCACCGTTAGTAAGATGAGATTACCGTTTTGAGTCCACGTTAACGCTGCGTTACCACAATTAATATTCATCAACCGCTACACGATTCACTATCGTGTCGTCGTCATTCTGCTGCCGGCGTACCTGTTGTTTAGTCATGTACAGAACATGTCAACAACGGATGCGAGATAACAAAATTAATTACAACTGATAACAACAACTTTGATTACCCGTTTAAACGAGGGAGCTATACTTCTGAAACCACGTTACGTAATCCAGGCTAATGAAGACGAATTGCGGTTGGCTGTCAACTTTTAAACATTTCAGTACACAAATCCAAGACTGTGGCATTTAAGGAAATTGACGCAGTACGGACAAAAATTGTAATCGACGATGGAATAGGCAGTACACTTCTGTGAGATAGAACATATGGGGAGGACAAAACTACTGATATGTAGGCGAAGTAGAAAGATCCCCGATGACAACAGTTTTGCAGAGTGATAGCGGTTCCTACTTTTTTTTATGAATCTGGAAGCAGATTTAGATTCACGGAATCTTCAAAAATGAAATTTATCCTGTCAGTAAATATTTATACAATACTAGGGAGTAAAAGAAGCGGGGATTTAAACCAATAATTCGTAATACAAGCGATAACGGAAATACTAGCACGGTACAATTGTGAGTGCGTCACCAGCAGAATAACGAGGAAGACCCTTGGGAAGGCGAAGTTTTGGGAGACCGAGAGGAAGCCATTAGAGGCAAAGATTTACCACCCTGGAAGTTAGAAAAAGACCTAAGGGTTACTTCGCAAGTCTTAGTTTCTCTAGAACGACACGATCCGACTTGCCCTGTATTTATGTTTTTTAGGCTTTAGATTTAGTTAGTTTTAGTTAACTATAGTGACTACCACATGCCAAAACAAAAAACAGACGAAAACCCGTCATAATGAACTTGAATTATAATATTGACCAGTTCACTGAAACGATTTTAGGTTACGCAACAAACCTACCCCGCTAGCAGACTCCGTAAAATACTTGTACTTAGCCGCCCACCTAGATAAACAGCTCACATGGCGCAGCCAAATTTGGTTGAAGGAGTAAGAACTGAACACCAAGTTTCGCAAACATTATTGGCTTCTGGGCACAAAATCTCTATTATCAGTAAGAAATAAACTGGTGGTTTACAACACTGTCTCTTCAAACCTATGTTGGCATACCACTTACAGCTTTTGGGAACCGTTTCCAAATCCAACATCGCCATTATCGATAGCTTTCAAACCAAGGGGCTGCGTGCCATAACCGATGCTCCGTGGTCGTCAGCAATACGATATCCTTAGCCTCCCTACGGCCAACGGAACCATTCCCCAATTCAGTGAAAGCTATATGAAATGGCTTAAAGCACATACCAATCTTCTAACGATAAATCTACTAAGTAACAACCCACGAACAAGAAGGTTAAAATTAACATTGGCGTTGAATTTATTTAGACGTAAGAATTTGAATGTATTGTATAGACGTAGGAATTTAAATGTTTGTATATCATTTTTAAATATATTCATACACAGAAATATTCATTGGACTAGTTCCCTATATGTCATGTACTCGGTCATAAAAATGCTTATTACTTTGTAACAGGACACTGCATAAATAAATGTAAAACCATTCATTGAAATATTCAGACAGGGACGGAAGACAGGGAAGGATTCAATATGAAAACTGAGTTCACTGTTCAAAATATTCAGTAAGACAACAATTTTAATTCAGTTTAAAATTCAGTTAATTTTAATTCTGTATTAGTAAACGTAATATAACTTTAATCATTTTATGACTTATTTTGTTCTAAAATCGAGAGGCGGTTTGCTTAACTTTAGAGAGCGGGCATTACGTAGCTTCTCGTATCTTCTCATGTTCTACTACTACGACTACTACTACTACTACTACTACTACTACTACTACTACTACTACTAATACTAATACTACTACTACTGCTACTACTTCTACCACCACTACTGCTGCTGCTGCTGCTGCTACTACTACTACTACTACTACTACTACTACTACTACTACTACTACTACTACTACTATTACTACTACTACTACTACTACTAGTAGTATCACTATTGTAAAAGATGGCCATGTTTGCAGACCTTAAAGCTGACAACAATAACTTGGTTAGGCCTAAGACGACAATAAAATGGTTGGCTGAGACTAAATACTGAAGAGGAAATGCACGTAACATAACAATGTATATTGTTTCAACAGATATTGGCAATAACAAGCGATGAATGTATGCATTATTGAGCCAGTAGAACAGTAGAAAGCGACGATAACTCTAAAAGAAATGCCGTCTGCTCGCCACATTACAACAAAAACAACAAAATAAACAATTTGCGGACCAAATGTTTTTCATATCTGCATACGATTTCTCCGCCTGATCAGGCAGGGAATTAATTTTTGTATTCCTTTAATTAAAAAAAATCACTCACATCGTCAAAAACATATTATACAATGCATGGATACGGTACATGCTTCTGAACACACGCGTTAGTGTCGATGATATGGGCAGATGTTATTAAAGCATATTATCATTAATTAATTAATTTTAATAATGACCTTCCTTCAAGTAACTACCGACAATATACAAACGGGTACAATATTCTGACGTATAACGAAATGTCACTGATATGTCTGCCGTCCTCTGTTACTTTATGGGCAGTAATTAATCTAGCCTATTAGATCGCAAATGTAATTTCAATAATTTAATAAATCAAACTAATACATTTTGTTATCGCTATATATGTTCGTAATAATGTACTTTGCAGTAATGCTGTTAATAGATTTTTCATTTGTTATGAAATGACAAAATACAGGAAAAAGTGGGAATTATTCCTTTCTGTTAGGACAACAAGAGACTCCCGGTCGAACCTCACCGTGTCTAGTTTATATTCTATTCTTTCATTCCTAGTAATGACAGCTTGGTGTCATATGTTGCGTTGACTCTCCTGCGAATTCTTACGATAAACGTCTAATACGCGTATTTGTAAAAATGATTTGCTTTTGAGTCTTCTTTGACATACTGGAAATGCATATATTTTCTATGCGAATTGGAAAACACGCCATTAACTAAAAGAACTTCTTTTGTTGTGCGAGTCGGCGAGGAAAGCTAGATGACTCTGACCAATACGTACATCTTTTTTTACATTTTCTGTTTTTTTTTCTTTTATTTAGTGTACGATCACTTTAATCTTGTCTTACAGTTGATACCGGTAGTTAAGAAACGCTCTAACTGTGTGTGGGTTACAGAATGAAACACTTCTTTTTCTACGACAGTCTACATTTTCCTCGAACGCCAAAGATTTCACGACATACTTTAAAAGAAAAGTGTTATATTATTTATTATCAAAATACCCTTATATCATATTGGTGTCGGGTTACTTCAATATATGATAAGTACATCATCTACACTCTATATACAAATTTTTTCCATCTTACTCTATCCATTGACAATGTCTTCGCTTCCCTCCAGCCCAAGCCTCTTTCTCTCAAAATGTTTCCCATCATTCCATCCCAAGTCAGTCGCGGTCTTCCTCTCTTCTGTTTTACCATTCTATCACTATCCATTCTCTGCATGTGTTCCCACCAGCATAGTTGTCTCTGTTCAATAAAATCCAGAATCGATATCACTTCCAGATCCTCTCTTATTTGTATATTCCTAACTCTGTTCTTCCTTGTTACTCCCACTACTCTCCTAAGATATTTCATTTCTGCCGCCTGGATTTTACTTTTTTGGCTTTTGGATATCACCCACGTCTCACAGCCGTATGTTAAAACCGGTCTATATACTGTTTTATACACACTCATTTTCGTTTTTCTTGATATCTCCTTCTTATTTATAAATCTACTGTTTAATGCATAGTATACTTTTATTGCCTTTTCAATTCTTTCATTTAATGCTGCTTCTTGTTTCCCATTACTGTCTATTATAACCCCTAGATATTTGAATTGTTTGACTTGTTCTATCTTCACTCCTCCAATCTCTATATTTATTATTTTCTCCCCTATTACCATTACCTTTGTTTTGGTCTTATTTATTTTCATCCCTTTTTCCTGGAGAACTTCATTCCATATATTCAAATTACCCTGTAACGCCCTTTCACTTGTAGCCATTAGCACTACATCATCCGCAAAAGCCCCTTCTGGTACTTCTATACTTCGCAAGTTCCTGAATCCAACATGCATTTTCTTAACCTTCAGTGAACACTTCTTAATAATGTCGTCCATGTACAAGTTGAATAATGTCGGACTCAGTCCACCTCCTTGTCTTAATCCATAGTTTGTTGTAAATCCTAACGACCTCATATTTTTACCAATTACATAATTAACATTATTTTTGTATAACCTCTGTACTACCTTAATTATTTTACTCCTTATTCCTCTATTTTTTAAACTTTCCCATATTTTTGTTCTAGGCACACTATCGAAAGCCTTCTCAAGATCAATAAAAGCCAAACATACCAATTTATCTTGTTGTATCGACTTCTCAGCTATCTGTTGCAGAGTAAAAATGTGATCCTGCACACTTCTCCCTGATCTAAAGCCACTCTGCGATTCCTCCAAACTATTTTCTAAAATTGGGATCAATTTATTATTAATTAACTGCTCATAAACCTTAACAATTGTATTTAACAGATTGATACCCCTATAATTATTACAATCTCTTGCGTTACCTTTCTTAAAAATAGGAACTATCAATGCTTCCTCCCATTCTTTTGGTATGTCTACACTTGTCCACGCTTTATTGATAATTTCTAAAAGTATTTCTTTCCCCTTTTTCCCCATATTCTTTATCATTTCTGCTGTAATTTTATCTGCTGCAGGTGATCTCCCACTTTTAAGTCCTTTAATCACTACTTGTAATTCATGCATCGTTATTTTTTCTTCTGCAACTTCACCATCCTCTCTATCTTCTTCTTCATTAATATTGACTTTATGATCATCTTTGTTGATTTCCTTACCACCTAGTAATCCTTGAAAGTATTCTTTCCATCTATTTATTATATCGTTTCTTTCTATCAGTATTTTCCCATTAGCATTATATATACATATATCATTCTCAGTTTTTTCTTTTCTAAAAGATTTCAATACTCTGAAAAAAAGCTTTTGATTTTCCCACCTATCTCTTTCCAATTTGTCTCCAAAATCTTTCCATGCACTCTCTTTCGCTTTTCCAACTAATTCTTTAACAATTTTTCTTTGTTGCTTATATGCTTCATAGTTATCCACAGTTCTATTAGCTGGTATACTTTTTCCATTCCCTTTTCTTCCTTTTAATCTGCTCCTTTATTTCATTAGTCCACCATACCGTCTGTTTTCTTTTATTATTCATTTTAGTAACACCACAAACCTCCACTGCTGTATCTATAATTATAAAAGTGTTATATGAAATTTGTATATCATTAACTTATGCCAACCGCGGTTTTATCAGTTTCCTTATGTTCACCAACGTAACTTGATTCGTAGGAACAGAAACACTATCTGTAGTCATAGGCGTTTTTGCACTTCCGCGTGCCTTAATGAATATTTATAAATTCATTTAAAGAAAATGTTGCGTCCACTTTTTCAATAAGGAAAGTGTAGTTTTTCAGGCGCGGTGGGAACTCAGCGACCGTGTAAAACAACGGTCAGTGCACGGCTTATTAAACTCGGATGTGTTACACGGACGCAAATTAATATCCGTACTCAACGCACACGCTGTAATTTGTTTCGAATGACGTAATTCTGTTTCCAGACACCAATTCTTGTGAACTGACTTTTTGTTCCACTGCCTTGTATCCCTGTTGTTCAAATAGTCAACTCTTGTGAATGAATAAACAGTTCGTCTGTGGGTCTCGAATAAACAGTACCTTATTAAATCTGACTTATAAAAGTACTTCTCCGAGGTGAACACTTTGGCGTTATGTTACTTTTTCTGTTAATTTTTTATATTTTCTTGTCGATTTAAGTAAATTCAATTAACTTCTTTTCCTACTACGTGTATTTCTGTACTTAACAACTTGGTGATGCAGTTGTTACTAACAAAAGTGTCAGTTGTCTGCAGTAAAACCTAAAGTATTAATTTAAAAAATGTAACAAATAACTAAGAATGCTTTTGTAGCTGTTTAGTATTACATTTTTTATTGTATCTGTCATCTATGTGTTGTCCGCATGTTATCACGTTAATTCGACTGAGTGATAAACTTTCGATGAATGTTCTCGGCAACTCCCACTTACGTATAACGAAATCGCGTAAATCAGGAGTGCCTTATGACTGTGTCTTCCATATATTTTCTTTATTATTTTTACAGTGTAACCTTATATATTGAAACCGTTGAAATCGGCAATCAAAGCAACGGTTATCAGTTCTAATTAATTATTTCCCTCGTATCAGTGTAATTAGTTTGTTGGCATCTGTCATTAAATAACGGCTACACCGACAGAATAACGTCGGCTCCACTGAAAGTAATAAGCTGCGGTTGATGAATACTAATTGTGGCAACAACACGGCGTCAACGTGGACTCCAACAATAATCTCATCTTACTAATGGTGCAATCTGATTGGTGCACACGTTATTATGCCAATTGCTTCCGACTGTCATCCTTTTGGCCGAGCTAGTGTTACTGAGAGTTTTTAATATTTCATACGCAGCATAGTAGAATTCTTTCATCTACAATTAACCTTCATTGCTCTGCCTATGTCATTATTCTCCATAGAGAGCGGTACATTCTTAACATTACCGCACTCTATCGAACAAAGTCGCTACTAAATACGTCACCTGTCATAATAAAGGAACAAACTGTACGGGATATAGGCCTACCACTATAGCTACTGAACACTGCTGGACAATGTGTGTAGTGATACGTCGCCAATCAAATCCCTTTTCTGTTTTCCTGTTGTAAGATTAACAATATTTTATTTCCAATAATTCAACAGATGCCCGCGAAGCCGACTTCCCTTTGTTTCCTTTAACTCACTACTATACAGTCCATTGCCGCTCTCCAAATTACCCCACACTGCGTAATATATTTTACATGGATTTTTATGTAGGACGCTTGTAAAATTTAAATTATGTTTTAAAATAATTTAATATCAAACATGAATAAACGAACATTTATTTCATATTTGTACAGTTCAATACAACATGTTTTTTTTAGAAGAATAGAATAATAGATTTCGAAAAAATTAAAACGAATATTTATAGTTTATTAGTTTATGATTATTGACGATACGTAGGAGTTAAAACAACACAGGTGTGCGCCTACGCTGATCACTTAGCTATTATAAACAGAAATAAAAAAGATTAAAGAAGAACTTAGTTAAACTAGATAGTGAGCCGGAAAAAATGGGACTTATACTAATTGAGGGTAAAACTAAGTATATGGAAGTCCGACAAACAATAGTACTTAACTAAAAATTGAAAATTTTACATTTAAACATGTTCAACAGTTTTCTTACATTGGATTACAGATGACCCAGACTAACTCTTGTAGTAATGAAATGAAGTGGAATAGGTGTTATTACTCCTATGAAAAGTTGCTCATATCCAGGATGCTAAGCAAAAACTAAAACAAACTATATACACAAGTCTTATTCAACCAGTAGTGACATATGGATGTGTGGCCTGGACATTAACTAATGCACATTGAAAACAGCGTAGAATATTTGAACGTAAAATCTTGCGAAAATTCTTTGGTCCTGGGCAAACTGAAAACGGATTCTGGAGGATACAAATGAATCATGAACTGGATCAATTAATACACGGAGCTGACATAGTCCGGTTCATCAAAGGTAGAAGAGTAGAATGCCAGATTCACGTAAGGCGAATGGATGATAGCAGAACCATTAAAAGAATCCAATACTGAAAACCAGTAGGCAGAAGAATTAGAGGAAGACTAGGAAAGGATGTGTAGATGACGTAGAGAAAGATTTGGTAAGAGGAATGTGAGAGAAAGTCATTGAACAAGCTGAGACCCACACAGTGTTGTGATGCCAGAAGAAGAAGAAGAGTGCAATGAAATATCCTCAATATCTGAATAGTCATGTGTGGGAAGTCGAGTGCAAAAGCTTGCTACTTAATGTACATTGGAATAATGTCGCAAACATTGATGTGTTTTTAATGTTGCATTGGAATTAAAAAAAAAATGCTCTAATTGGCAACTCTGTTTGCTCACGACACCACTTAATGACATGGTCTACTTCTCTTTTTACTTTCGCACTTCGCATTTCGTGAGGACCGTTTCCTTCGAAATATAACTAAGGCCTGCGTTAATCATTTGAAATACCTCTGCTAGTCATAGATCTGACACGTTAAGTTTTTGCTCGTTAACCAAGTTTAGATTCTCAGCATATGTTTCTTCTTCCAGTGCAATTGTAGATCTTCATTATTTAAATCTACTTCTCCAGATTGTAGAAGTTACTTCGTCAATGTCCTGAAACTTACGTGCTGGTACATGTCCAAAATTTCTCTGGTTGTCTCAATAACTTTACCGTATAATTTTTTTCTTTAAACTTAGTGACTTGTTTGGGTCTGTCTGCTTGTAGATAACACATTGGTCCCCCTGTAGATAGCTCTGGCCCAGCCCAATCCGTGTAAATTGCTACTTGCAAGAGTGCCTGGCTAGGTCTACATACGTGTAGGTGTGAGTTGCATCACTGCATGAGTTCTCCAACCTTCTATCTGTGACGGCGCAGTTTCTGATAGACCCATCGTCAGAACGAATGACTCACAAAATATACTCAATTATTTCATCACTGTATCACAAGTATTATGGAAGGTCGCTTAGTATTATTCCTAATTATTTTAAGTAGCCTACGTTTTATTTATAATTGAATAAAACAACGTCTTTAATTTTCTCAACAGATTTTTAAAGGTACCACGATGCAGTGAAGAAATGATAAAGCTACAGTTCCCTTGACTAAACTTTGGTTTTAATTTAGATTTTAATCTAACGATTTCAGCTTTCAGTTTATGTATATGTAATGAGTCACGCGCATTTCAGGCGTTATAGGCTAATTATTTTGCACAGTCCATTCAACAAGTCCTGATCTTGATGCTGCTGTAGACATTAGCTGGTGCCATCTCGGGTGTCATTCCTGGAACTATGTGGTATGAACGTGGCTCATTCCAAGTGAGCAGTTGAAACTAGCCTTTTCTTTCTTTCACAGAATTTTCAAGATTGAACAAAGAGCCGCAATCAAATTTTGTTTTAAACGTGGGAAAAGTGCAACAAAAAACATTTTCAATGATGCAAATCGCACATGGAAAGGATTGTATAAGTCATAGAAAAGTATGTGAGTGGTATGCACAACTGGGAGAGAAGGGCATCCTTCCACAAGCGTATCCGTTTGTACTCTGCTAATCGTTGATCAGATTGGCATCAGTGTGTCTAATATTCACACTATTTAGTATGACGTGCTCATTTATCTCAAAAGTGTTGTGTTTAATAGGGTTAGTCCCAGAACTCTTGAAACGCACTATATCAATTATAATTTATAAACTTATTCTATGAGTTAATTAGAAGGAATTATGTGTATGATGAAACAAACATTAAACTTAATAATATCAAATTAAATTTTAATAGAATTATTAATCTAATTTAATTTAATTAAGACTAAAATAATCCATCCTTATTTTATTGATAAGTAATAGGGAAATATCCCCTTGAGATTGCTAATCATGTTCACCCTTCAGGAACCTGGAATTCAAACGAAACTTTAACAACGGATATAACAATTTTATGATTCTCCAGAACGAGGACAGCTGTCTAAAAATTGCCCCCCCCTTATCTTAGTATTTCAGCTTATCTTTCGTGTATATACAGCACTTAATAGCACATTACCAATAAATTTTAATACTTGGAACAAATGGGACGATTATAAGAATACAAAATTATGATTGTATCCGTATTCGTATTTCGTGCTCGTGATTTCAAGTGCATATGAATGACAGGCGCGCGCGCGTGGGTCTGTGTGTGTGTGTGTTTGCATGTGTTGGTCAAACATATTCCCCTGAAATGCCACATTTACATCGCCTGAAATGCCTTTCATTTAATTTGGGACGGTCTACTGATCGTCGTATGGTACATTAGAAAACAAAATACAAGACACCAATTACGTCACCAATCACCAGCTTTAAATATCACAATTAAACAGTTTGTAATCAACAAGATAGTCTCTTACAACAAATCAAATAAAAATTGTTCACACGCAATAAAAATGTCAACTAATAGAGTCCCGCACAATTATAAAACACATAACACTTCGCCACACTACTTCAAACCGCACTGGAATAAATTTGCCACTGAAACTGAAACTAAGCGCCGCTGAATGCCTATATTTATACCCCGCTGAAATTTCAGAATCATCCATACTACGCGTCAGCGCTACACTAGAGCGTAATTGCTTGCGGCCTTGACACAGTGCGCGCGGCCGGCGAAGTCTGGAACAGTCTGGCTAACGCATGTTGAGATCACGTACGCACACAACGTTATAGCCAGGCTCCGCTGGAATAGCCGAGAAACATGTAGCATGGTCTGTAATGTCGTAACAATATTGTAGCATAAACTAATAAATATCCATTAAGAACGATAGTTGTCCGACGCTAGTGGATTATACTGTAACCTGTTGACAGGTTATCCTGTCAGTCATGCAATTTCAGTTGCTGTTACAATGGAATGTGGTAATTATTTTAAACGAATATCGTGTAGTTGTACTGTATAAAATGAATAAATGGGTAAATTATTAAATATGTAAATTTAATAATTTCTCAAAATGTATCTAGCCCTTAAGTTGGACGCCATTTATAAAAGTCATTTTATATGCGTATTGATTGCACAATAGATTAATTATTAAATATATAAATTTACCTATCTCTCACGATGTATGTGTATAATTGAATCTTATTGATGACTCTGACTATCTATGCTCATCAACACATACGTGATATCATTTAATAGGTGGTAGTCATTGATTCATTTATTTAATTGAACACAAGAAACTCTTAAAATCTATTTGTATTCCTTCAAACTTTAGGTTAATATTTGGGTTGCATTGGTAATAATGAACGCATATTTCTGATCAACTAAAATAATAGTTTAATTATCACTCATAACATATTATAATAGTACATAGGTTACGTCGCTGTACCTGAAATACATACATATTTTATAATAAACAAATACATGTCTCAATATATGCTGAAAACAAAGAAAACATACATACATATATAAATCAAATAATATTACAATTCAATATTCTACTTATTTAATGCGTTCATTAAATCCCAAATAAGCTTTTGTTTATACGTTCATTAACTACTTTATTCAGATTTATTCATTACTTTTCTTAATAATTTTCTCAGGTGTGAATTCTTTGAAAGAAACCAGGTCAGTAGAAGTTATTAATTAGAAATAATTAATAGTAATGGTTACTTGGTTATTGAATATCCATTAGTTGTTGACGAAGTCTCGTTCTGGTGATGAAAATGGCTCGTTGACACATTCCGTCGTAAGCTGCTTTATCACTATCACTTAATACTTATTCTTCGGATCACTCGCGTGATTGCATATGTGAATAATTAGAGTTCAGTGTTCAATCAATGTTTCATCTTACTGTGTATGCTGTGAGTTCGTTTTAATGTCAATATACATGTCTAGTTTCATTTGTCGCTGCTTCATTAAACGTTCATATAATTTATTAGTTTGTTTAATGTTTCGTGTTCATTATGTTGTTGATACACAATATTAAGTTCAAATAATTTGTATATCGTTAAGTGATGCTGTCTGTTGGTGTAACGATCTGATTGTTCACTTGGTGTAAATTTTACTAAGTCCGTTACTTCGCACACCGGTAAACTACCACTACCGCGATATGAATGTATTATTAAGTCTTTTAAGTTACTTGTTACCGATCTAACTTCCGAACTCGAGTTAGCATTCCGCCGTTTAATGTACTCTTCTGAACTTTGAATAATTACTAACTCCGAATGATTTGAGTAAACGATTGAAAGTTTATGATATACCGTCTCTCGCACTTGAAGTTAAACTACTTGATATTTTGAATTTAAACTGTCTGAAAATTCTGACTGTAAAACTTTAGTATAACTGTTTCAAAAATTGAGTGTAGACTGTCCAAAAATTGAGTATCACTGCTTGTCTCTGTCTTGGGCAGATAGTTTTTATTAATTCGTCCCTACTCAAAATTTTGTCTCTGGCGCGCTTCACGCCTACTTCATTTCGAGATTGGTCAGTTTTTGATTTTCTTGGAAAATACTGTCCCACTATGTCAAGATTCTACGTCATAGTTCTTCCGATAGGTTCTTCGTTTCAGTTGCCATGGAAACACCCCTCACCATCAAATTTATCGCTGGCTGAAGGCCTCTGATAGGTCCTTAGGTCTCCCTGATTTCTGCCCTGACGATCGTTGACCCGCTTCGAAGAAACTACTGCTATTAAACACTTGTCTATCAGCCTATTGTCTGAGTAAACTCTGCGTTTCTATAGATTCCCATTATCTGTACTTACAGTCTCCCTGGCGTATTGTTCTATGCTCTAACCCCTTTTTTCTGGTTATTACTAATTTCGAACATCTGCTGGTCGTTGAAGTCACCCCAAACTTTCCCTTCGTAAATTCTTGTCTGTCAATTAGACGATACCTCCAGCTGCGTAACATGACTGTAGTCTTTGTCAGCCTATCTTCCAGTATTGTTTCTTAAGGTGCAGCGCATCCGTTTCATTGTAGTATGGAGTTTCACTCGTTTTTGTCGTTTATCGTCTACTGACGTAACATGGTCAACATCTGTTACAATTCTCGGTACGGGTGTGAATGTCCTTACTTACTTTGTTACAGCTGCGGAGAGCAATAATTCTGGACGAAACTTTCCCTGTCATCATACGCCACCAAATTCTATAGTTGGATTGAACTTAATGTGTTTCTATTGTCAAGTCAGCAACGCTTCACTGACACCTTCTCATTACTCCTTATTTATTGCTCCACCATAAGTCGTTGACACTGCTTCGTGTAAACGTACTCTGCCGAGGTGAAAATTTAAAAATTTTTAAAATTTTCTGCTCGTTACATGTATTTCCATCAGTTATGATAACGGTACTACCGTTACAGCCCAAGTTATGATGGCTGAATACCTGTGAATAACAATGTTATTACAAAACTAATTCATGAAGAACTACACTGCAATCAAGGTCATGATATCTGTATAAACCCCGGTGAATAGTGGGCAAGCGAATAATTCTATAAACAGTTTGGCGTTCGTGTCAAAGTGAAGACAGACATTCAGTGCAAATTACCGCACTTATAATAATTTGCGGTAATTTGCGGTATTAAGAAATCTATAATATGAAAACACACAATACACATATAAAAATTAAAATAAAAAATAACGCAAGTCCTTAAGATATTCTCCTCCACCAACCGCTCTTGTCCTCCATCTTAAAGCTCTCAAATTTGTTATTAGTCTGCAGCAGTTATTTGTCTGCATATCCTCACATTCTTTCAGCTAGGTTCATGTTTCGCATCCGTAAATACAAACTGTTCTGTGCACATACAACTTTAAATTTTTACCAGCTAAATTGTGCCAAACATTTCTGGCAGTAAGAATTTTGCCTTTACTTTCATTACACAACGGACACAACGAATTTTACATGTGCATTTTGCATAACTAACTTTTTTATTCTTAAAATGAATTTCTTCATTACTGAACTCAAAACAAAACGTTTTTTGAATACAACAAATCTCTGATCATAAAAAACATTAACATAAAAATATAAAAGTCATTCAAAAAGCTTTTGTTTGGACTGTATTCTTAAAGGGGTGTGAAATTTTGATAATAGGAAAACAAGAGAAAGAAAGGCCCGAAGCATTTGAAATGTGGATTTCGCGTAGAATAAATTAAGCAAGTTGGACAGAAAAGAAAAGCGATATACTTCGCTTTCACAGAAGTAAGGACAAAGAGGAGTCTTGTCAATATAGTTAGAAAGAGGACAATTAAGTTCGTTGATCACATTCTGCAGTACAGTGGTTTCTGTTTGTACTATCTCAGAGATAACAACTGCCAGAAAGAGAAGAAGAGAACGACCAAAACTCTTTCATTTTAACACATTGTTCAGCGGAACGAACTGCGGGATAGAGGAACGTACAGCTGTAGCGACAAGGCAGGATGTGATGCGATGTGGTGAAATCAGCACAAGTAGTTTAATATAAACTGTTAACTTGAAACCAGTTTCTTATAAAACATTTAAAGTTAGTAAACCTAAAATCTATCGTCTTTCAACGTTTCTTTCTATACGTGTTGTAGCTTAGCACGGAAACGAGACAAACGACATACTCGTCTTTCTCACGGTAACGTACCTATGTGTAACGATTCCGAACAAGGTAAGTTAAGAAAGTTGACTAGTTTGAATTCGAGGCAAAGTTTCATAATTGTCCAGTTTTTCCATAACTTCGATTTTCCGTCTTGTTCGTTTGCTGACTAACTATAGATGATCCGGATGTTTTTATTCCACAAAACTGGATCGCAGAAATGTGTTTTAATAACAGAAAACAAAACACTCACACCCCTTGTTTGAAACAAACAGTCTCGTATCAACATGCTGGAATGTTTCACTGTTAAGTTGTGCACGATGGTAACTTTGGTAATAAATCGCGTCAACTTGAGATAAATAGTACATGTCCGTTGGCTTAAATAGGATACGTATGTTAAAACGAATAAATATACATAGTATCTTATATAAACGTATAAATTCAAAAAGCATCTGGCCAAAGGGCGAAAAGAAATAAACAGTTTGCTTCGGTACAACAGTATATCATGTGTGGCTCCACAACCCTTGACCTATTCCGGTCATCGCCCTTTTTTGGTCTAGGCTTCTAGTTGAACGAACGAAGCTAGTTTGGCATTTGTGTGCGTGCGTGTGTCTGTCTATTTCGAGTATGTCTCACGATAACTTTTGAATGCAGATTTTCGAAAAATTTACAGATTTTCGTATCCATACTCTACCCTACAGATCTCTTTTTTTATTCTGATTACACGAAAAATAGAGTAGTGGGAGGCAAAAATATGAGGGGGTCAAGACTGTGAAAAAATAGCCAAAAATTAATGTGTTGTATCAAATTAAACAAAATCTGAATATAGTGTTTAATTTTGGAAATCTCAACATTTTGAGACGCCAGAGCCCAAAAAGTGGATCAAAATTTCGAAGGAATCGAAAAACTCCATGTTAGCTATACAATTACAAAGAATTTTATCCTGAATCTCAATATATTTACGGAAATTTCAAAATTTAGGACACAAGGAACCAAGAAAGAAATCCAAAATTTGAAAAATTTTTGAAGTCCAGCCAACTTTCAGATTAAAAGGAATTTTAATCTGAATCCGAATGTAACGTTTACTCTTTAAGACCTATTAACTTTACCGGCACCTTGAGCCAAAAAACGAATTCCCAATTTTTTCTTAAAATTTCAAGAAAATTGCATAAATCTATAGGTTGGGGATCAGATTAAAAGGAATTTAATTTAACTAGATATTTTCAATAATTTGAGAAATAATTAGTATTTCTCATCACACCTTGCAAATTGTGGACTGCTTTCAAGACGTTTGTAAACTAAAAAAAAATATATTGCGACAGTACAAATAAGTGATGTACTGAGCATTGAATATAAAAATTTAAATATACCTAATAAACTGTAAATAATTAATAATGTATTAGAAATAAGCATGTCAGGGATTGCAAGCTTGGCTCAGACAAAAATATAAACAGGTGTTTCGACCTGAATCGACGTGCACACACACACAAATGTAACTGAAAGTGTGTACACCAGTGTTTTACTAGTGTGTGTGAACGCAGGTCTATGCAGGCGAGTTTACCACCCCAAGATGAATAATTGCATAATTACTGTTTTTCCGTAATTATTCATAAACTATAATTAAGAAGTAAAATCCAAAAACACAGTAAAATGTAAGAAAATTTACTAAATACTTTGTACGAAAACCACGTGAAAGTGCCACACCGTACGAGTGTAATAGTGAAATAACTGTGTACAAATCGAAAGGGTTAAGTTACAATGTCCAAAATTACAGTGAACATGTGTTGAAAAAATAGTTATAAGATAAGTATAAGAGTATACTTACAGGACTCTGCAATTCGCAGAAATATAAGAAATAGCGAAATTGACCAAGAGTGGGGGAACTGAACTCAGAGACAGTTTCTGACATGTCGATTTCGTACCACTGCAGATGTTGACCAAGACATGGGTATAAATAGGACACACACGCTACAGTGGTTCTCTTTCTTAAATCATCCACGGTGCAGCGGGAGCTTCTGCCCGTCCGCACAGAAAATTTAAATTTTTGTAAATAGTTTCATCCTTCCAGTTACATACAGTTATGTAACTGGATTGTAAAACAAACAATTTTAAGTAGTAACAAAAATTGCATAAGAAGATCCACATAAGAAGATCAACTGACGTCCGAAACAGCACGAGGAGAAGTTCCAGAGAGCGATACGACGCTGGACAGAGAGAGTCGACGCTGGACAGAGAGAGTCGACGCTGGACAAGAGGAGAAGAGAAAGGAGACGCTGGACAGAGAGAGAGTCGACGCTGGACAAGAGAGGAAGTCGACGCTGGACAAGAGGAGAAGAGAGAGGTGACGCTGGACAAGAGGAGAAGAGCGAGTGATGCTGAAGTTCGAGACGAGGACGATTACAGAGGGATCCAATGATTGAGTATGATTGACGACGATAAGGTGATAAACAACTTATTTATCTCTTAATCGAACAATTAACGTAAAGACAATTAAGGACATTCTTGTTCTATTTAAAAGTAAGAGTCAATGTTTATTGTAAAATTAGAATTAAAATCATAGCTGTTATTGAAATAAGAGTAACGTAAACAAGAGCTCAAATTAGTATTGAAATGAAAAGAATACAAAGCATTTAATTAAAAATTAGCGTTTGATATAAATCAGTACTGAGAATCAAAAGATAAATTCAGTAACTATTGATATTTTGGAGTTACATTGCAATATATAAGAAAATATTTAAATATTGATATTTTGAAACACACTAATTGACTGACTAGTCTGGAAGTGAGATTTTTCGTTAATACAATAATTAGTAGAATAGAATTTTCGTTAAGCCTTACGGCATAATAACGAATGTTTTGAGTCGAAGTAAGTGCCATGTGCACAAATTTTAATAATATCAAATAAATTTGAAATACCGTTACAAGTTACATAGAGTTCTTATTACAGATACACCTGAAACCCAAATTAAATGTTATATTGTTACATAATTTGTCGCGCTTGAACGTGAGGTCAGACACGCCTATTTTTATGTATATCGTATCGTTGGATAAGAAATATCGCTTCCAACGTGGGGCATCACAAATGTAAATTATATTATATTTGCAACGTTATATCGTTGTATAAAAATGGCGTCCCAGATCGTGGGGCTCGGCAAACACAAATAAATTTATATTTATGCAATTATGTATCGTTATAATATGTATATATATATATATATATATATATATATATATATATTGTTTTCAGTTATGTTTGTTTGTGTAAAGTATTAAATATAGGCCTATAGATATCTATGGAAACGTACATAATCTTAAAAGCTAGGACTAAACTATTTATCATTTAGTGGTTATAGTTATAAATTTCTCTAAACAAACCAATGCAGTAGTTTAAAATGTTTAGTGTTTATTTTATGATTGTATGCTTTAAAATTTTTATTTTACCAAAAAGGAGTATAGTAATCTATATTTTCGTAATTTTTATGATAATTGAAAAATTGCCTAACACTGTATAACAAGAAATCTATTCCGTTCAAAAGAGTGAGCGATTTCTGCAGCTGATGTAGCTTACTAGTTTCAAACCTTCCCAGGTTCACCTTCGTCTTTGTCTTCCTCTAGGACTCATGCACTACTCATGAGCTAAAATATTTGCTTCGCCAGCTAGGTTTCTTTCATTCTCTTCTTTTGCTCAATCCATCTGAGTCCATTTATTTTAACAAAGCATGGTATCCGTAGTTACGGAAATTTTTTCAAAACTGGGTGTTTGAAATTACACACAATAGCAGGGTGTCCGTAGAGATGGTAAAACTCTATATCATGGCGCTTGAGCCAAACTCCACTCCTTATAGATGTCTCTTAATACTCTTCTCACAAAGCCACCTAATAATAATTTTTTATTACATTTGTTTATGTCCACATTTCTGAGCCATATATTAACACTGATATAATTAGTGTTTTATAGATGCGCATTTAGTGTCTCTTGAAACAACATGTTATCCCCGATGCCTCAGTACTTTTGCCAGACATAATCTTCCACTAATTTCTGATGCGACGTCGTTAGTGCTACATCTGTGAAAGCTCACTTTGAAATGTGTTAAATTTTTTTAGTTTCCTAATTGCAATAGTGTTTATTATTGTTGCGGTAATTTGCTCGTGTTAACGTGGTAGGCTAGATGCATCATCTGTTACGGATTCCTTTTAAATGATGTCGCGATTTATTTTTCAATGGTCTGAGTGTTAGTCCATTACGTACATCTGTTTAGTTTGTCGTTATGTGTTCTGGCTAAGCGACACGTTATATCTCTGGCTATGAGGTTTGTTGTAGAGAGGCGCACGAGGATACTTACTGAACTCACGAGTAACACTAACTCATAACTTGATGACTCAGTGGCTGGCGTTGGTTGTTTATTACTTCATTCAGTGTAAACGAAGACGGTGTAAGTAATTAAATAAATTATTTTATAATACATTTATAAATACTGCGTGAATCAGTTGTCAATCTTCGACACTTTACTCGGTTATAGCAGTACCAAAAGCTGTGGTTGCCTCAAACGTCAAACTCCTGTTCAGATATAACATATAAACTTATATTTAATTTTTGATTAAACATGTTGTGCCTAATTATTCAGAAGTTTCAGGATAGATGTTGTGCGGGAAAAGTGAAGAATGATGCTGATTTTACATAAGTAAAATCTTTGTATTGGAAAAACGAGTCTACAAATAATTGGGATCAGAGTTGGAGTAAATTTACATTTACACGATTTGGACTGGGTTTATATTTACAAAATAGATTGTGACCTAGTTATCGTACATGAGTTTTGTATTTAGTTATCGCTACAACATTGTTACCTTAAATAAGGTTTGTAAGATTTAAAATAAAAATTTAATTTCCAGGAGACGATACGAGGCCAGCTAAATAATTTGTTTCCAAGAGAACACCCGATTTGACCTACGTAATTGTGTCTTTCATGGTCCTACCTAATTTTTTCCACATTTCACGCAATTTTTGATTATTTTGATTAAATATATTTTCGAATGAAATTGAATAAATTTCACAAACACACGCGCGCGCGCGCGCGCGCGCGTAAATATGCCCCCTATAATATTATAATTGTTAACTGAATTATCTGAACTGCGAGATGAGTAGGCTTATTAGGATTTTATCGAGAACACAATACAAAACGCGTCCCTTAGTACAGCGAAGTCGTTGCCTTTTGCAATCTCATACAAATCGAGACAGAAGTGTTTGACAAGAAGAAGGTAGTTATGATTATCTGTAGAAGTGACTGCTTCTATTCAGTTAAGAATAAATATGCGAGTCGTCAATCAGCGTACTTGAATACTGCAGCCTTCTGTTGAAACTGTCCATTATAATGAACGCCAAACAAGACAAACGAAATACATGCATACGTGAAACAAAAGAGAAGTACAAAACTTTTAATAACCACGCGTTCACGTCAAACTGTACATCCGGTTGGACTGTGAAGCAACGTCCTTTTATTCTCGTCATGTATTTTTTTTTTTTTTAAGCACAGCATTTTTAACACACCTGGTATTTAAATTATTTGCTCAGATATGATTGTTTGTTTCCATGACGGCGACATTTTGTATAAATGCAATTCGTTTTGCAAGTCAGTTTTTTTATTTCTGAATTTTGCCAAGATGATTGTCTCTTTCCGGGCAGCTGAAGTCGTCGTTAGTGATGACTATGAATATTCAGTACGGTCTTCTTCTGCGCTGATGTTATTATAATAATTATGAATTTGTATGTACAATAATGTGGCCTACACTCAGTGAACCCGTGCATGACCCATCCGTGGAAATGCATGTTTGGTATCAGTAATTTGGAATATGATTATGATTCTTCTTGTTTTTGTTACACCTGTCAAGAAATAAACTACGTACTCATATTTACAAAACAGTTGATCCTGGGGAGCAGTTCAAGCAATCACACTCGCCGGCAGTAAGTAGTAAAATCTCTAATTCGGCTAACGATATTCTTTGTTAACCTGCGGTTATTGGCAATAAAAGTCAACAAAACGTTAGTTTACGGTTAATGGCGCAAACTAAAAAATTACTTTAGTATTAACCAACTTATTTCAAATATTAGTATAATATCTTACCATTATTTCTTCCAAAATCATTAGCACGTTTATGTTTAAAACCAATCTAGTAATTGTTTGTCTACTATTAATAGGAAATATCATCTTCCTCTTTTCTTCTTCGTCGAAACATCGTATATAAACTCAACACTGATGGAACAATCACAGTATGAAAGCATGTCCTGTTACAAACGAACAATGTAAATTTAAAAATTTTTGAAGCAACATTCACGAATTGCACAATAGATATTCTTCTCTATACCACATTGTTATTGTACAGTGTTCCAGTTGGGTAATTGTATTCTTCTATGAAACGCAATTTCCAGTAAAGAACGAGACCGTCTTGTTTATCACTGCCCGCTGATCATCGAGTCGTGATCGAATGATGGAGTCAACGGCGACTGGGGTAATTTCGAAAATATCATCACGGCAACGGCAAACACGAACAAGGAGATAAGTTCACCGGTACCGCTCGACTGACTCCGGGACAGTGCTACTTTTTCCAGCTGAATCCCAGAATTCCCCGTAGTACGATAAAATTATCCGCTTTAGAGCGAAATAAGTTGCATTTTTTTAAAGCCATGATGTAAGTCATTTAAGTGATCACATATAATGAGCCAACAAAAGTTTACACTTCATCATCACAACAATAACGTAGTTCGGAATATACACTGTCACTGCACGACGTTTCCTGCATTATGACACATCTTACAGTCAACGTTCTAGACAGTACTAATTTTTGAAATTAAATTCCGATCTGAGGTGCCAAGATTTTGATTCTACACTACGATCGGCACCAGTACGTTTAAATAGATGATTTCAAAACGAAGCAGAAATTATAAACTATTACTTTCATTTTTTTAAATTTATGTAATTAATATTTTTTAAATATATTTAACTAATTTTTTCGATTAGTGACACTTCGGACCGCGCTGCACATTTTGTTCGTTTCTCTTTTTTCCAATAGGCTTTCATCCTTTCACTCCTGATCTTTCTCTCTTGTTCTGTGATTTTGCCTCACCTCCCTTATCTGTTATCTTCTCTTCCAGCTTAATTCTACTGTTATTTTTCTGTACTTATTCCTGTCCGTAATTGTTTCTTTGTCTGTATTTGGGATTTGTTCTAAATTTTTTTCACTTCTTTGCACTATTCAAGTTTTGTTTTCATGTTTCTCAGATATTCAAATATCTGTTTCGTTAATCTTTTATTTATCATTCGTAATGAATGTACATAAAATATTCATTTTCTCTTCCGCATTTTTATGCAAAGTTTACAGAATTCTTTGAAAATTTCTTCATTTGATCTTAATCTAAATTAAAATCTTTCGTTCCTTTTGGGCCATAAATTTTCATAATATTCTTCTCTCCACTTTTAATACTTTTCTGCGCCAGTCTCTTAGGTGTTCACATACATACGAGGCTGCAGAACATATTACTCTTCTGTAAAGTATTCATTTTGCATTTCTGCTTATGATTTTTTTTTTGTTATATATGTTTGCTGTTCATTGGTATGCGATTTCCATCTTTTGTACTTTTCTTATAATTTTGTTGATGTTGTAATTTCCCATAGGTATTTAAAATTTTGAGCTTTGTTCTTTCTACAGTTTGCTCTTTGCAGTTTTTAGTGTGTGGTATTATATATTTTCTGTTTTTTGAAGAGATACTTGTAAGCCCATTTTTGAAGCATACATATCCAAAATTGTGTTTTAATTTTTGCTTCTTCTAGATTTTGTGCTAAAACAACTAGATCATCTGAAAATTCTAAATGTTTAACCACTAATTTATTCTTTGTTGTACCAAGATATATTGAATCCACATATTTTCTTCTTTTAACAGTTTTTTCCTATTCTCCTGCAGAGAGGTGCCCATCCCCCCCCCAAGTATTCGTGAAATCCCCCCAAATTTGATTTTGTGGGTAGGTGGGAATCATAATACGGGGGTATGGAATAACCCTCAGTTAACGGTGGATCTTGGGGCTTTATCTAGAAATTTTGAAAAACTAAAGCCATTTAAGCAATTATTGGAATCAAGAAACTAATATTATTCTTTTTATCAATACCAAAAGGTTTCCTAGTATGCCTAATCAATAACTAAATTATGAGAAATGTAAGAGCCTGGTCAAACCTGGCCTAACGTAATTAGCAGTACATTAGGCCTTATCAAGATATCCTAACTCAATTCTGTAATTCCATTCTTCTGCACTGATTTGTTTGATTTACGACACTTGTAAGGGGATAATTGAGCCCCCTTATTAATTATCACTGACCACGGAGGCCTAATGGAGTATCGAACGGTGAATTAAATGTTTTGGTTTTATACGGTCTGGTGTGTGTGTGTGTGTGTGTGTGGCGTATATGTGTCACGTGTAATGCCTAAATAATCTACTTCGCTATACAGTTATGTTAGATCATTAGGTATGCAGGTGAAATGAAAGTACCGCGCATGACCTTGTTTCCACCAGAAGCCGTCGTTTAACGTTTAGTAACTTTAAAATTTTATTGGTACTGTTTTTTTTTTCACCACTACTTGTTGGCACTGGTTGTTACTCACGGACAAGGCGTGAATGCGGTATATACCGGTCGCATACATGCCCTGTCTCAGGAGACATAATATTACTGTAATTCAACATTATTATTCCACCATCATCGTCGGTAGATCACGCTTAAGACACAAGAGAGATGACACTCTTGACTTTAATTTGGAAAAATGATAAGATTTTATTGTTGTATTTTACATACATAATAACGTACTTTGACACTAACTATAGGTTGCTTAAAACATTCTTTAGGCAACATGCTTAAAATTACGAAAGGGTAATAAAACAGGTTTTCCCAAAAAATCTTCAGAAAGGCTGATTTTTAGAAGATGTATTAAGAAAAAATATATAATTCAAGTGATTCCTAATAACACAAGTTTTATTACCTTTAATTTTAGTAACAATTAGTCAAGGTAGAATATTTGTAAATCGGCGTTTTTCCCTGTGTATTCAACCCTTATATTTCACGTTGGTTTACCCAAAAACTTTGAGACGTAAAGAATTTATAAAATTATATGGGAAGAATCCTATCCTTAATATCTCATTTTTTCTGAGGAAAATGGAGGCCGGTTCAACCTTCGAGCTAGTCTCCCCCCCCCCCCCACTTAGGTGCAGCAACACGGAAATCGAAGAAAGAGGAGTAGAAGGTATCCAATGCTTGGATAAGAATATGGGGAAAACTGAAGATTAGGAATCAGAAGGCGCCATAAACGTTTTCAACCTCTGTGGTGTGTGTGTGTGTGTGTGTGTGTGTGTGTGTGTGTGTGTGTGAGAGAGAGAGGGGAGGAGACTATTAGTACATCATCATACTAAATTTCAATGAATGTTTCGCTATTATTTCCGTGTAGGCATATGAGGTAAATGATCAGTCCTAATCGGCTGCAACTACAAACTGAACTGCTGTACTTGTGTCGTGTGTCATGCTGATCCGTTTTAGCGCCGAAAACAGGTTTCAAAATATTTTAATCGATTCTGGTTAACGCTCGGTGAACTCTCGAAGGTAAACATTAAATAATGTTCATCTGACCGAGTGGCAATCCCGACCTAGCCCAAACAGACGCTCAGCAGTCTACATTCACTGCCGAGTGGGGACTTGCATAACATTCTGTATCAAGGCTGTCAGACTTCTGCACATCTTTCTGGCCTCTTTTTATTAACAGTGAATGCTCTTTAATAACAAAGTCACACTTTAATACGTACAGAAATAAAATTTTGTTTAAGTCTATATCAAAGTCATGTCGACGTAATATAGGGCACTACCGTTTCACATCAACTTCTAAAACAGATGCAGAGTATAGGTGTATCAATTCCGGCCATGTATTACAAATCTTTTTTCGGTAATAACGTCTTTAAAAATCGTCTCGTAACTGTAGTGTGGGCAATTTTAGAAAAACCTTACCATTACAGGTACCCATACGATTTTAAATTTTATTCGATTGTGATGTCTACTTCTTTTTAGGATCCGTTCAAACCTGTTGCTTCGACGGCTACTATCCGTATTCCTCTGTTTTCTGCTAGATGCCTTTCTAATTCTGTCCGTTCCGGATTGCTTTGTTCCCATCAGATTTCACCGCCATTCATACCGCTATGTTTTAGTTTTCTATTCTGTGTAACCTAGCCTTTGTCGTCGCATCTGATCCTAACATTTCCTCTCTTGGTACAAGATCATTGAAGCGCATCCATCTCTACGTCTCCCGTTTGTTCATGAATGATTATGAATACCATTATTCGTCGCAAATTCTTGATTTTCTGTTTTGTAATTTCTCTACTCCACAATAAGCTGTTTGGACATTTTGTCGCATCTTTAGCCTCTCTAATGTTGCCTTCCTTCTTAGTGAATATCCTCATTCCTAATACTTGTGTTGGTTACATCCTCTGATCTATTTGTGTCCCTTCAATATCATGTGTACGTGTTCAGTATTCCGTCAGATTACACAGATTGTTAACATTTTCTATGTTTTTCGAAAGATACGAAACATCGCGTTCCTTCTTACATTTTATCATTTTCTACATTCCAAATCTTCTTTGAAAATGTTTCTCCAGGTAAGACCGGTCGTCTACGGAGTGAACGATATTCAAGCACGTGTTTCGTCAATGGATATTCGGCCCTGTCTTCCCAACACAGGACTACATAAAACACACATATGTTTTGTGTGTGTGTGTGTGTTGTGTTTAGGTGGGTTGTGATAGGTGGACTGAACGCGGGCAGACTATTTTTTATTAGTTAAAAAAATTCAGAAGATATTGGAATCATATTATTTATTGAAATATAACTCTCGAACCTGATTTATTTCAGTTCTTCAAATAGGATTAGTACATGTAACTGAAATCAGTTAGAACCACTACTGACGTGAGGTGCACTACACCCCTGGTTTTTTTCAAAGATGAGGGATAGATGAGGGAGGGGGAAAATTGTTTAGGAAAAAGGAGTCTAATGTATAATATATTTTTTTAAATTGAACAGCAACTCAGTACATAAATTTTAATTAATATTTGTAACAGCACTTTGGGAAATCCATTTTATATGTTGGAACAAAAACTTGCTTAGGTGTCTCGGTTGCTGTCCAAATTCGTTCATTATATTGTCAATGGATATACTGTCTTCTTACCATTAGCGTGGCGTCCATGTAACTGCTGTTGCCAGCGGCAACAGTACTGGAAATAAGAGAAAATAATATTCATTATACCACAGAATAAATACTTTAGTTATTGAATAATTTGAAATCCGAACAATATTAGTAGGGGAATTTGAAGAAAAGCGTAGCATTGCTTCCGAACTGCTGGGCACTTGCACCTTCTTGTGTTGCCGGCTCAGACATCGGCAATGTTTTACTGCGTACGGTCATTGACCTCGTAGTAGTTGTCACTATACAAACTGAGGAGAGAGGGGCACATTAGTTCACCTAATTTGTTGCCGCTCTAGAAACCGGAAAAACGCTCAGTTAGCAGTTATGTTCGTTTCGGAACCAACGTGCAGCAGTTACCACCTACCTATTTGTGTTTTGTTCGTTTAGTTATGTGTTTCTCTGTTTGTCTTTATTATTTTTAATTCGATTATTTGTGTTCTGATTTATTCTGTGTAAGTATAATGGGAGTCAGATCCCGTTGAACCGAGACCCTCTTCTTCTACCAGCGAATGATAGAAAATACTGTACAAAAATATTTTGGCTCTAAAAAGAACACTTGGTACTAGAAAATATACGGATTAATTTTTAGGTTAAGTTTCCGGCAACAGGTGTTATGTACCCACGCCACGCCAGTGCTTCTTACATTATATTCTTCTGAACACTGAATATTCACAATCCACTTGGCATCTTGTATACCATCGTAGATCGATTCCAAGTCTTGATGATCCGTGATGTATGTAAACGATGCATTCGTACATACACACATACATATGAATAATGAGGTTATTGTTTGTTGCGTAAGCATGGGAAACCAATATTTTTGTGTTACTGAAAGACGAGCTATCAGTGAAAGAATACGTGTACTTTACAAATGAATTTTTTATTACAAATATCTTCTTATATTAAAAGATTTTTTCTTATAAAAATCATTTCATATAAAAGATATTTTATATAATATCTTAATATAAATGTCGCGCACGTATCATTCAGTATATGCCGTGCCGTACATAGGTAACGATATGTTAACTATTAATTAATCTCCAATGATAAAACCGAATTTTTTAAAGTATTAATGACCTTTATTAAATTCAATAAATCACATACCGGTAGTCGAGTACGTTTATGAACTGGAAATAAACTGTCTTTTCAGGCCATCCTTTTCTGAGTGCACCCCTGCAAGTAAGCTGCGGGCCCATTGCTAATATTAAACATTTTTCTGGCGCCATGGTCCAACATTTGTAGACGTTTAGACTTACTACCGCGCAAGTCACTGGCAGGAAAACCTCGAGCGACGTAAGCACTGACTGCCACCAACACACGCCAGAAATAACTACGACAGGCCAATCGCTTTACAACTCGTTCCTCGAGTTGTCCTCCTAAACCAATAGTTGTCACCCTCTCTGAGACCGACCCACAGTAAATATTATATTATCAGACGAGGACCCGGTCCAATAAATTTACAGATAAATACCTTTCCATTTTTTTTTAAACCCATATATTAAAGTAACATAGCCTAAATACTAATCAATTATTGTATATCATAGAGAATATTAGTACACTTACGTATACGGTGTGGTATGAAAAACGCTCACAAAACTAAAATGGACCATTTCCACGATTTCCAGAAACTCTCGAGGCAAGGCATTTAGGCCTATATCAGGGCGCGGCCCGGCGGTTGAGAAATGCCGTTTATATATGCTATATAGAAAGGACATTAAAATAAATGTTATTGTTTCGCTTCTTCATAGCCTGAATATCAGTTAGTATTCAGGGTTACCTACATGTGTAGCGATGTCGCACAATGACACAATTAGTCACACGACACTGCGCCTCTGACGTAATTACTGGCCACACTGTGCGCGCGTGTGGTCATCGGCACTTACCTCTTACCGCCCCTGTCGTTCAATCCTGATCGTCAACCAAATCTCCTGCCACATCCGTTTTATTTTCTTAATTTTGTAGACGATATCGTCTCGCATTGTTCAGTTGCGAATTTCTCCTTGGTATTTCTACTGCAGTCTATTATTCTCTGCAGCTTGCAATTATCTGTTCATCCTGTGATCATTCTCCATGCTTCTGGCCAGTAAGAAAGTGCACGAATTACACAGGATTCTCTAAGGCACCTTATTTACGTCTGCCATAGCATCTCCACTGTTCGTTACTATTTTACCCAAATATTTCCAGTCGACAAACCCTTACCTCTCAATACACCTACCCAACCAAAATGCTCGCTTTCTTCGTCCTTCCGATTTCCTCAATCGGATGAATTTCAATAATCCGTACTGGTTGCCCCTGAATAGGCCTACATGTCCAATATATGCCAGTTTCTTACATTTAACCATTCTTATAACTTCTCATCCAACCTTGACGCTTCTTAAAACTTAGTCATTAGATTTCCGTATTGTCCATGGAATACCAAACATTCTTCTATGAAGCCACGTTTCAAAGGCTTCTATTCGGCTAACGATCGTTACCTTTAGTGTCCTGACAGCAGACGCATACAACACTGACCAAATGTAACACTCAAACATCCGTTGCCTCAGCTTCAAGTGCAGATAGTTATTACAAAACAGAGATTTCGTCTTAAGGAATGTTGTTATTGCTGCTTGTATTTCTTTGTCAGGAGCCTGTCGGCTGATAGTGTAGCAACTCACGACTTACAGGAGTTAATCCTTTCTACCTGAGAGCCTCGGCTTCTGGATATTGCTCGCGACTAAGTATAAATTTTGTTTTTCATGACTGAATGTTCAATATTATCTCTGTTCCTGCTTGATTTACTCTGTTCAAAAATTGCTGGAGCTCATCAATATGTTAACATAATAATTGCTGGAACTCAAGACAACGATGTTAACGGTCTATCTAATTGTATTTTACAGTATATAGTAATTAATGATATTGTTTTAGGTATAGTAATTTCTCCGTTCACTTTATTTCTTGCTAAGAAATAAAATAACAATAGCATGGAATGAATGTTGCTGTACGTGCATTTTGTTAATTGTAAATTTGTTGTTAATACTATGCATAAAGTTGAAGTATTTAGGGTAAGCGAAAATTGCAAAAACAGTTGATGCAAATTTTTGAAATTAGAAACGTGACACACATTGTGGTCCTCCGTTGGTAAGGTTGGCAAAATTATGGAAACGTCATGCACGTTTCACTTCCAACAGCAAACGCTGTGTGTCGCCTCACGTAGGCCTACATGTGGAGCTCACGGTCTTCCTCGGTTTCAATTAATGTATCCGACTGACAACTTCAATCGATTTGCAGAAAGTTTTCGAAACTTATTGTCAACAAATACATAATTTCTCCTAGTGTTTCACTGCTCTCTGTCTTCGTGACACATACGTCGGAACATTTTTTCGCGCGGTAATTGTATTTTTGTCTTGTTATAAATCGTTTTCACATAGAGCCTCAAAGAATGCAAGCCACTTCGGGCCAGATCGTTAAAGTAAACGTCCTAATTTGTGGCAAGGTATAAATAAAGTAGAGATTAAGACTGCTACATCCATGTATGAATAAATAAGAGAAATTTTTACTTCAGTCGAGTGTAGAACACCGACTGTTTCAGTTAGTATACCGTAATTACATGTCCCTGCAACGAAGAATAGAATCTATACATACACAGTTAAACTGTAAATCTACAATTATGATAGTTGGTTAGTTTTTACATGAAATAAAGAACACGATAAAATAAAAATGATCGTGAAAATAATTCAGACATAACATTGTAATGTAAAAGATTTCAACACTTCGCATTTCTTTACTGCCATTACATTACATTACGTTGGACTTCCATTTAACATGATAATTGTTATTCGATTTATTTACAATTCTAAAGCCGAATAAGCTCGCGCGCTTATGTGAGTATCATTTTAACGTGCCTTATAGTTAACATTTCCTCTGCGTGTTTATTTTATTATGTATTCGCAGGTTTCACATACATAAAATGTATATACCCGCAAATGTGTTGTGGGCCCAGTGTTTCTATATAGTCAGCTATTTCGGAAAATTTTTTTTAATTTATAATTATAATTAGTTTAATAATTTTTAAAGTTGTTACCAAATCATCTAGTTTTGTATTATTTGTTTATTTATTCTAATGTAAGCAGAACAATATGAATTAATCCAAATATTAAATATTATTAAAATAACTCTTATTCTTAAATTAATAATTAATCAAGACAGGAAAACTAAAAATTTTCAGTATGTTGGTTATGTAAATAAACATTATAACGATGAAAAATTAATATCTAAATAAAAGTCGATAAGTTAACAAATTTAACGTTTCTGATGACGTCGAGCCAATCTGTGAAACGTCCAAACTTAAAATAAAATAGAACATATTTGTGTAAACACACATAATTAAACATTTAAAATTGGCCAAAATGTTTGGTCATCTACGTAAACATCAGAATATTAACATCGATTTCATACCTACAAAATGTTTCAGGCGAGTAACGCGATACTTTTTTCTGTAAACAAAATAAATCCATACATTCACATTTACGGATATATGTGAAACGATAATCAATGCACGTAATTACTGTTAACACAAATTACATATTTAAAAGGCTATATTAACAGGAAACAGTCATTGCCGTGCCGATGGAAGCAGCCGTGAATTCCGGCAAATTATGACCACAAAATCTTATAACGCCAAAATCAGAAATTTTGAAAATTTCTTATTTTGAGTAGAGATGTATCTTTAAGCGCCGTAACAGGGAATTGTTGTGTGAAGCGCAGAGGTGACTGACAGGCAATAAAATCATATATCAGCCCCAACACGCTCACGGCAAATAGGCTGAGTTCATCGCTCTCCATACTAAGAAACGTTAAACTTTTACAACTACCTCAAATCCGTAGAAAAAAGGGCACAAAAGTAAACGAAGTCATTTGAAGAGCAGCTGTAGGTATTAACAATAGACCAGAATACGTATACACGCCAGCTGCATATAGCGAAACAAAAAAGGGTATATGTTATTGAAAGACTCAAACGGTCAGCGACAGGACTTCGACCTTACTGAGAAGAGAGAAAGCTCGGAGTAATGTCCGAACACAAGGAAGAAGTGTTGATGGAAACAGAGACAAAGAAACGGACATACAAAGGAAGTTTGGTGAGGCCTTTAAGTAACAATAGTTGATGCCATTAGAACAACCAAGTGCACGAAAACAATACTTGACGAGAAAGTTAAGGGTTGTTTTGTTTACTCCAAAAAAGTGACAGGCAAGAATTATTGCTACAGTATCTAGCAGCGACAACGACCTCAGTGTAGTGACCTAGGGAAGGAATCTGGTGGGAATCCAAAGGCCTATCAGAGAAGTTCTTTCGGAAAAATAGGTGGTCTCTAAATCTGGAGAGTCGTAAAGTAGAACCAATTAGAAAACAGCGTAAGAAAAATCAGAAGTAAGTGGGAGAAATAGGGAATTCGATATAGGAACGCGAGAAAGGCGCGCTCGAGGAGTTGAACTAAAAATTTTGACGGAAACGGGAGTGTAAGTCCGCGACCGAGATTTCCATAGTTATTGGACTTAGAGAAATTCGGTACGATGGTTAGAAAAGTAAGCTCGTACTAGAACAAATTTCGGTAAAGAGAAAAACTGTAATTTTACTAGTGACGTACAAGTGAATTAATACAACACAAATGATAATCAAATAACGCTGTAATTTAGTTGTGCAAATACGCAACAATAACTTTATCATCGAGTAACATTACGAAACGAACTAAACCCGTAACAACAGTAATTCAAACCATAACGCAGTTAATAAATAATAATTAATAATGGCTGTAGAAGCGGATAACTATAATAACAATTAACGCGAACTAATTTCGAGTGAGTGAAGTTTGGTGTTGTGCAGTGTCTTGTGTGACTCCACGGAGACCACGTTACAATCTGCTAACCCAGAGGGAAATATCGCAGTTACGCCAGACGATCAACATGCCAACCACACCATATGAACCGCTACCAGATTTGGATACATACCACAAGTAAAATTTTCATGCCATAATTAGTATTAGGTCCACTGTCTGTTCACTTAAAGAACTCATAAGATTTAATTAAGGGATTAAGATAAAATTTTATTTAGAACAAAATTAAATAATATTAGGAAATTATGGAAATTAAATTTATCTATGAGCACCGATTTTAAATGTATCCAGATCAATAATTAACAATGTCGTAATATATTAAATTTAAGAAAATTATTATTAAAAGTTTTGTCTTTGAATAAGAATTACAATATTTAAATTATTAGAGCTATGAATATGAGTAATGAAATAAGATTTATGAAAATGAATATGTTTATATATTGATTAGAATTTATATAGTTCATGTCTCAATGATAAAGTATGATAATCAATCATAGCTAATTGTAATAAATCGAAGAACAATTTATAAGAAAATTTGAGCATTTATTTATATTTTACCCTGAGATAAAGAGCATAAAAATAAAAAGTTAAATTGGCGTCAACCGCTGGGCATAAACAAGTATTTATTGTTAAATTGGCACCACAACAAAAGTGGGGCTTAATTAATTAAAGAGAGAAAATACACATAAATTAAAATATGTCAATTAATTTATACTGAAAATATAACAACTTTTGTTATATTTTGAGCATACAACGTCGAACATATTGTTATAAATTGGCTCCCACACGCGGGACATTAAATAGATAACATAACAGTAGAAATTATGTTATAAATTGGCGCTCCAGAACTTGGGGCACAGTAGTAATATTGTTATAATCTCCTTTTTTCAATTACTTAAAGGTTAAATGAACAGGAGTGTTAAAAAAGTCGTACAAAACCGTTAACGAATTGGAAATAACGGGTGACACAAGGAAATCACGTCCGTGACTTGGATCGCCTCCCCATGCCCAAGTATTTTGCGTCTCACTGCCAATTTTTACATTCCTTTGTTAAGCATTTAGCGTTGCAGATTAAGTTTTTCATTTAAAAGAAAATATAAAAGTTCAAAATGACAATATTAAGCAAATATTAGGCTATAAGAATTTTCTTTATCCGTATTGCTTTCCAGCACACGAGGAATGTTGTACAAAACAAAAAAGAATACAAATCTCATCACTTACGTTATAAAATCATTTGTGTTACTTTTTTGTGTCTTCCAAGAATGACGTCGGCTCCTGAGCTTACGAAGACGCTAAAACAAAGAGAACGATGGCCACAATCCTGAAACAGCCTGACGCTAGACAACATCTTCAAACAACAATTTACACCGTTATTCTTGTTAACAAACTGTCGATCCATGCAAAAATTGTTGCCGTTAAACTTATTTGTGCTGCCGTATTTCTGTGCTTGCGTATATCCGTGAATCCACAGTATTCAGCCAAATATGTGACTCGCTGTAACAGATTCTGGAATGTTCCAAAGTAAACAATTATAAAATCAAGATAAATACAAATTTGTAAGTGGTCAAAAATCTTAATTGTAAATCTAATAAATTGGTCGAATCTGTGATGGAGATCCGTGTGGTGAATTAAGAAAATCAATATGTGGCAATTTAGCGAATGTCGTCCATTTTCGATTGTTTTAATTACCGTTTAAAGCCGATTACATTATTTTAATACCAGTCAAAAATTAAAAATAATTGAATACGGTGGTTGGCTGTGTTAGCCATCCTACTATCGGAACCAAACAATATGCACGCTACACGGTCAAGGTTCAGTCACCTGCAGATTTCACCCGTTCAACGAATCGTACAACGAACAGCTCCCAATCGTTCATGTTACTTTAGATGGCCAATATTTTACAGTTACCCAAATATTTGACTTATCCAAACATATAAATGTCATACGTATTGAAGAACAGTCAAGGTGATACACGTATCGATTTAGAAAACATGAATTGAAAAAAGGTACATAAAAAGTTCAATGAATAATAAGCAAAAGCTAAAACAAAATGTTTTTTAAAAATTTTTGAAAATGCAGACATTTGAAAATATCTTCCAGTAGAATAAATGTGTGCTGAGTGGCTACTAAAATATATTATAAACATTGTAAATAACTTACAAATAACTTATTTAGTCTTTCGGTAAGACTAAAGTAAACGGCCGAAAAAGTACATTAAAAAACTAACGATCGCTAAAAGCGTGAAAATTGTATTTTCACCAAATAAATATAATATTATTCACGATCTCCGAAGAGCTCTGGTTAGCAGTTTCATTGTCAGATTCAGTTAGTATACACGACGAAACGTGATGTATTTAACCTGGCAGTGTAATGAATATCTTACACCCGATATTTGGTGCCTCTCAAAACACTGAAATAGACTCCTTTCCTGTGTATGATAATTTTCGTAGGTACAATCATAGTTTTCTTTTATGAAAAATATATGTATCAAAATAAATCCAATTGTATTCAAAGTAAAATATAACTAAAGACATAATATTTAATAACACAAACCATACTAATAGCTGGGGCCTGATTACTAGTCCGTTTTTCAACCCACATGTGGATTCAGGTTGTCCTGGGCGGCTGAAGAGTAGTGCTGGCCACAGTGCCTTCGTTGTATGCCGAACGGTTCACATCAAAATTATTTCAGATCAACATTTTCCATAAAAGCAAAACGGTCTATGATTTCGACGCCCCACAATTGTGGCACCCGGGGCCACTCGTCCCTTCGTCCCCCCCCCCCCATAGCACTGCCCTGTATTTAGTGATGCATTTTGATGAACTCTCGACTCACCTCGAATAAAATTAAAACGGGTTCATCCGCCTAGTTTAACGACCGGAGTCCCGGACAGACAAGTTGCGACATTCGACTGTAATTCGCACCAAGTAGCGTGTCGCGTCGCCACCTCTGAGACGGCACATTTCAACATTCGTGTCACGCGATGGCAATTTGTTCGGGTTCGTCTCAAGTCACGAGATTGGTGGGCCATAGTCTCCATCCACTGCTCGCCGACTCTAATAGTTCTTATGTCCTCTTCTATATTATCCAACAATTTGTTATTGATCTTACTCACCAAAAGGCCTACTCAAAAATGTTTTTACCAGGCTGAATATCCTGTGTTTTGTTACTGTGTGCCTTCGAATACATTAAGCTGACTTTTTAAAATTAATATATAATATACACATTCTGTAATATTCGGAACAGAGATGGTAATGGCAAAAGGTGATACACGTGGGGCCCCAAAGTGTTCCTTCCTCGAACAATAAGCCTGCAATAAACGTGACCCTCGAGAAGTCTTGGGGAACAGTTTTACAGCCTTTTCTCCTACCTGCAAGTATTTCCTTACGCTCGTCATTTTGGAAACGGAAGAACTAGTTCCTTATAACTGAGCCGATACGTCTGAATATAGATCATTGTTCAAATCACGTACACGCGCACAATGCACAAACCTCTCTCTCTCTCTCTCTCTCTCTCTCTCTCTCTCTCTCTCTCTCTCTCCCTCTCTCTCCCCCTCCGTGTAATGTACCCACTACTTTTATCACGGTCTACCTTCAACTACCCTGTCACCAACACCCCAATATACATGTAAAGAAAAACATTTATTTCAAGCACTTAAGCCTACTTCACGTTAATTGCATACGACAACAGAACAATATTTGTACTGTTACCGTTTAGTTTTGACAGGACGCGAATGCATGTCTGTGTGTATGTACGCACGCGCCCGGTGCGTTTCATGTAGATGGGAGTTTCCCTTCGTCTATTCTGTATATTTATATATAAAATGAAAGGCACGCATGTGTATACTGTTCATGTGTACGTATATTGTGTAGGCCAATAAAACAATATTCGTGCTGCTATCGTTTATTCTTTTGTTAGATGTGTGTTTGTGCGTGTGTGAATCCCGTACGTGTTATTGAGCGTGAATTGTGAACTGTTACTTTGTAACGGCTCAGTACTAGAACTGTTTCTTACGTCAATGACTATGAGCAGATATGTCAGGTATAGAGGAGGTTGTAAAATACCCTTCTTGGGTTTATTTTTATTGCACCCTAATTGATCACTCCAGATATTCTTTATGGCCCCACACGTGTCACTTTTACCCGGTGGTAATTAATTAATTAAAATATTAAAATTATTATTTTAATCATAACTGTAATTGTTTTTAGATATCACTATTTTCATTAATATCATCATCTACTCCAAGGATCAGGTTCCAACGTTTGTTCTGGCCCCACACGTTCACTTGTCCTGTTCGATCCTTGTCCACATTGGTCCTTGCCGTCGCAAACGCCGTTCCCTTGCAACGTAACGCAGCACTTGCCTCACCTCAGTAATTTTAATTGTATCCACGAGATTAAAAAATTTGTTAATAGTTTTAAGTTTAAACTATTGTAATTTATATAAAATGTTTAATAGCTTTTGAATATACCTGCTTTCACTGAAACTACCCAGAATATCTAACAAAGTTGTCATACATATAAAAACAGAAACACAATATTTCTTTTTTTTTTTAAAGAGGCGCCAAAGCGCAAGATGCAAAATTTCTTCGCACTGCCCTGCTTGGAAGATAACTCTACTATACATTGCGGAGTACTTTACATAGCAATTCTGTGGCCCGCTGCCTGGTAGCATTCCTTATGTGACCTCAATTACGGGCCCTGTTTCCAGATGGTAGACGAACTCACTAGCTGGCGACTAAGTTGTACGCGAAGTCTCCTTTGGAACGTCTCCAGGTCCGGCCATGGCATTTCTCTAAACGTAGCGGGCGGGTCCGCTGACTGTAGCAACCCAAAGCGACCACGGACCATTACTCGAAAGCATATCTTCAGGGCCTTTGGACACGTAGGATCTGCTACCGAATATCCTTAAGAATAACGAAGTACACGACCAGAACGAAACAATCTGCAGTTAACAGATTGTATAATTCGCAGCGATCATAATGTCGGTTTGGATGGTGACTGTCAACGCTGCTGGTCAGATTTTATCTATGTCCCCTAGGCTGCAACATCTGTAAGCTGGATCAAGTGATATACTTCTTGCTTAATACTGTGCTAATATCAGATCTGTGTTGACCGTAGGCAGCGTCTCGTTTAACGGGTTGCGTGCACAAGCCTAGAAATAAATAACCTTCGCTAAAGGTTAAAAATGCGTGTTTTTAGGGTAGACTACAGCGGGATAGTTTATTGCATTGGGAGTTGTGAAATCTTAGCCTCTGACCAACTGGCGTGGGCTGTGCGTGCGGTGTGCAAGTTTCTGGAATTGAACTACACAAATTCTACTTCGATGGTTCTACTAATAAATTCAGACATCCGGTTGCTATCTTATTGTATCTGTACAGTTTCCTACTGTTTATGCTTGCGATCTCTTCTAGCAATAGATATTACGGTAAAACCTTGATAGTCTGAATGGAGTAATCCGAGTGTATAGTAATCAGAACGTACCCTAAGTAAATTTGCCGAGAGTTAAAAACAAAATTGAAACTTTACTATAAGTCAGTAAAACAAAAATTAATGTAAATTAATCGGTAAATTAAGAAATAACGAAATTTTAGAAAAAAATCTATTTATACCCTAACTATTAATAATAGTATAACCGAGTAAATGTGTTAAAATATGGTACAAAAAAATCTCGGAACGATAATTTTTGGAAATAAATGTTATCTAGTTATTTCGGTTTTCAGATTTACAAAAAAAAAACTATTTTAATTGTTACTTTATTTTTTCGTTACAACATTAGAAGAGTGAACTAACACATTTACAAAAAGGTGCAAAACCTTAAGTTAAAAAATTTAATACCAACGTCGCCAACTTTGTCGTGAGTTCTGCAAACAGAATTTACGTGACTGTGCTAAATTTAATGGTTCCCCAAATAAGTTGTATTTGTGTTATTGTACTTCCATAGAACTTTATTTCTTCGACCTTCATTTAGTACACGACAGTACTCATACACTCATTTTCCGTACTCAGCTGCCTGAATCCCACATGTTTCATAATAAAACATTTTTAATAGCCGAACCCGACAGTCGCAATTAGTTCGAATCGAGCTTCTAATGTATTAACTTATTCAATAACGGTTTCGATAAACTTCATTTACTATTGTTCGAGTGCAATATAACCGATTTTATAACAGCAAACCGTTTAGGCAATGAAAACAAACGCGTGAATCGATTACGTAACACGACACCTTGCATTCCGGAGTAATGGCTTGCAAGTAATTACAGCGAAATTCATTAATCATTAACTTTTCAAGAATTGTTTAACACCCTATGCATAACTTTCTGTGTAAACGCATTAACCGAAATGTCATTAACAGGTTAATGTGTTGTACTAACGCGGTGAAAACACGGCGGAATTAATATGCTTATAATTACTTGACATTTGTATTTGCCTAATGAATGTAATTCATAATGCAGTTGAACTTCCACACGTGATTGAAATAGGAATTCCAGTTACAGGAAATTCAAATTACAGAATATCAATATTTAAAATAGGGACCCACTTATAGATTCTGTTTTTCAATTAAATATATGCCAATAAATAGGCCTACATAATTATTATATAATTGTATTATACATTTAGTACATTAAATAGAAGTAATTACAATATTTGCTTTCAAAATTATACTTTAGATTTAAATAATCTAATCCATAGTACATTTAAATGTTCTCTAACACTTTGTCACAGTATGAGTGTTTTTAAAATTAATTATTAATTTTGTAAATAAATTACAGAATAATGCATAAAATTACTTTACCTCTGTATTGTTATGTCCATACAAGATAAATGAGTTTTATTAGATTTATTGTGAAATTCCAGGAATTGTTTACATACCCAGTTAATCAAACACTCGGTACAATATACTGAATGTACAATAAACTTCAAATGTACCGCTTTATCTTGGAACATAGATTTTTATGTCTTATAAAGTTACTTGAGAAAAATGACAAAACAAATTATGTCACATTTACTATAACTTAAGAGAAACAATAAGATCCCACTTTATATAATTGTAGAAAATTCTAATTGCAAATATTCGAGTTATAGACGTAATTTAACGTGGCGAAGTAACATACCGGAAAAATCAAATTTCATTCGAAATAAAGAATATTCCAGATAAGGACTGAGTTTCAACTACATTAAGAATGTTCCAGTATTATCCACGAGTGTGCCCTACACTGAAGCGTAACTGGAAATTAAAGTGCACAGGGCAATTTGAGTAAAATGAAAATATTTCAAGTAACAATTATTATAGTAAGATACGCTTTTTAAATCTCAAATGTAGACTGAATTTAATTCCAATTAAGTCTAATAATTTTCCATTAGACGTCTGTCAGGCCAGATATAAAGGAATTAAAATTTGTTATCTACCAGAATTCTAGTGTTAGCAGTATCAAAATGTTTGTTTCACGCACTTAAGAAACGATACCGAAAAGCCAAACGTTTGAGAACCACTGAATTAGATACCGATTATGTTTGCGGCTACATTCCCTAGGAGCAAAACCAAAAACTACAACTAACAGTTTATTTAATCGTAATCAGCACTTAATAAATGAAGAAAGATGGTAATAACACATTATAAAATACCCCGACTTACAGTGAAGACCGTACCTGCAGATTCATTCTCTGCTTCTAAATATATTTAGAAATCCCTTCGTGGTATCGTTGGTTTTCAGGTTTACGACAAGAAGAGAGATTGTTACAACGTGAAATAGCAAATGCATTTGGTAAATTATTTAACTGGTTAATTGGTTTATTCGACTAGAGTAAAAAGGTTGCAGGCCTTGGACAACGTTCGTTTCCAGGAATTTCAAAAATCGTTCCATCAGTGGGCAAACCGTTGGGACAAGTAAATTCAGTCTCGTGGAGGGTAATTTGAACGAGACTAAAATTTCAGTAAGTAAAAATTATTAAAACAATTTTTTTTACAATTCTCGTTATTTTTGGGCACCCCCTCGTATATGGCGGCGGAGGAAAAAATTAGAGAATTCTATACAGTCTATAGATCTTAGCATTACCTCCTTCAGTGAAGAAGAAGAAGAACTAAATACAGTAAATGTTTTTGGTGTAAGATGTGCCAGGGTTAAGTGGAAAAACACGTGATCATATCGAAAACTTTTATTGTATTTAATTATGCTTGTAACACTTTGGATCACCTGTCAGAGTTTGTATAAATTAATTAACCGATTAAATAATTTACCAAATGCGTTTTGTAATTTCAAACTATTTTTCAGTGGTTCACCGTGGATCAAAACAGGCCTTACTTGGTACTGCAAAAAGATGATAACGTTATAAAGAAGAGATCGAAACCGATTTCTTAAAACGAATAATTCGTTGCATTAGAATACACGTAGCAATAACGAAAGACGTACCGGCGATAATAATGGGTTATTGATGATTTACGTGAGCACACGTACACAACACATGATAACAATCTAAATTTGTAAATTTGATGATCTTCTTGCGCACAACGGTGACCTTTCGCCCGCCACGAACGAGTAAAAACTGAATGCAGAACTGTGGAGCATTCTTGCTACGTGCTACGTTGTGTCTTCGAGCCCGTAAACGTAAAAAGTGAGACTCGAATACCAAAAATGTCAGACTACACTACAAGGCAGTTAAGCTTAAAGTCAGTAGAAACAATAATAAAAACTTAGGTTATAGCAAATCGAATAGTAAAGTGTGACTTCCTGCGTTGGTTCGAGTTACGCCATTATTGGAGTGAGTCTCGCTCGTTACGCCTACCCCAAAGTTATGTAGTCCGAAGTCATCATTCAGCTATTTTACAAAAAGAAACATATGTACATTTTTACATTTTTTCAATATCTAGTGGTTACTTTTAATTAAATAATACCTGTCATAATTTTATAGTCCCACACTACAGTGGGCTACGGTTTTCTGGAGGAATTAAAGCAGTCTACGCCAATTTCTTGTTGAAAAAACTGTGCAGAGTCGACTATTCGCGAACTGATGACAACGAGAGTAGACCTAAGAAATAACCCAAAATGTGATTGAAGATACCGCAAGAATAGGGTTAACGAATTACGGGCGATAGATGTAATTCAACTTGCCAGTTCACAAAACGAAGAACTCTTCTAACTGGAGTGCAAGAATTAAACGAAATATCAAATTCAAACTCTAATACAGAAGAAGAAGATGTAACTAACCGAACTTTAAACATTGAAATTTTGTCTGAATTAATTCAAATTTCTCGGGACTTTGTGGCTTTTTATGGACTTCGATTCTTCCACAGAACGGACGCAATTTTTAAAAGCAAAATTGAAGACGCATTTACGAAGTATAGAGATTGACAAATAGGTTTAAAAAATAGATATAAGCTACGAAAAATTATGATTCTTTTTAAATTATTGAAGTTAATACCATGTTCTTATTACAAGTCTGCTAAAACTTTAAATCTATAAATTTTTTAATCTCTTATTTAATTTTTTATGTACATTTGCATAGAGGTAAAGTAAAATTTTCATGTTTCCTTAAACGTTTTCTATGCGTACCGTATCGTTCTTTTTTTAAGTTTGTAAGTACAGTAATACCATTTTCGTTATTGTTAAAATTTTCCGATTAAGATATAGTAAGTTCCCAAATGCTGTACTTAATAATTGACATGGCTTTACCGAACTAGGTGAATATGTGCAGCACTATACGGTAGGTAGACCTATAATATGCATTCCGTTACCTAACCCCCGCCAATACTGAGTTTACTGTATGTATACACAACACTGATATACTCCAGACACTAAAAACCTAATGACGTGGGCAACGTCCGTACAAACCACGAAATTGGACTGGCCATAACGACTTCTAGTTAACGTGTAGAAGGTATAATGCGTTAATATTTTTCAGTGCAAAAATGTGATTATTAATTTAACAGTGTTGAAAGTTTCGACAAATCGCCAAAGCGGAGACCGTAAATACGTGTTGCGGCTGTAACTTGGAGAGATAATAACCGAGACATGCGTTACGTAACAGAATCCATCGTTAGCGTACGATTGCTTAGCGTCCACAACATACTGTTTCTTTTTGTGTAACATTAGGTGTATCTGTAAACGTCTTCCGCATCCCAGTTTCCATGACCTAATGGTACGTTCAGGGTTGTTCATTATGCTTTCTATATCTTTACTTCGCGAATGTTTAGGTCTGCTTCTCTTAGTGTCCGTCTGCACATATTCGTAGGCCATCGTATTTCTGACATTCTGTTAGTTGTTTAGGTTTGTAGTACCTACGTTCGCTTGCAGCTCTTCGTTTCTGACTCTATGTAGAGTCCGGTATACCATCTTTACAGCCTTTAATTCTTCTCTGTTCCTGTTGGACACGGTCGTAACTGGAATCCACACAACTATTGACACTACTATACTCTTACACGAATAATTTCTTAAATGTTGCTTTGTCACAAATAACCCGATGCAATCCTTATTGTTGTTCCATTCGTGTTGTTATTTCTTCTTCGCAATCTGTTATTAATATTCCTAAGGATTTGCATTCTTTGTGAATCTCACTGCTTGCTCGCCCATCCACATTCTGTCTTGCTAAGGTTGTTCGCAGACCCCAGTTTGCAGTACTCGCTCTCTTCATACAATTTTCGAAGCGTGCTCTTCGTCTTGTGCGTAAATGATTTAGTCGTGCTAAAAATGTATAGTACAAAATATATCGTCTACTATTGGTGCTCCGATGCTAGCTGCCTAAGTTTTAGGAGCTTCAGAAAGTTGGATTTCAAGAAACCTTAGTGTGCTTTACATATGTCAGTTTTTATAACAGTCACTACATCTGACGTTAAATATACTCCAGAATGCGTGCGATCTGCATAGATACTACCGATACTTTGTTAATAGGAAATACATGTTGACAGTATCTCTTCTCATTCACAGTTTCTTATTCTTCTTCCATCTTAAGTATATGTAGAAACCTATTCCGGTTTCAGAAACCTTACAGATATTGTAAATTAAAATAGGGGGTCACTGCCGTGTTTTACGATTTAAATAAAATTTTTTAAACATTACTAGCTAAAAGGATAAAAAGCAAAAAATCTGGCTGTCGTGGGACTGCCGACAGAAGTGTTAACTTAAAAATACCATTTCAAATTAAATGAAAATTACATCATTTCAAAAAGATAATTTATTAAAAAATTACCGTTAAAAATTATGTTACAACTTAAGAAAATAATTACTAAATGTTTAAACATTTAAGTACGTACAATGCATATTAGACTTACCTTTCATTCAACAAATACTTTTTTGTTACATTGAATTCCTTGTAGCAGGAGGAATGGTAACCAATAATTTCATCGTCATAACTTTCCGGAAATATAACGTCGCTGTATTTATGACGTGATTTCAAGTAAAGTTTACATGAATTCCAGATGTCCGGGGTAAATTTTTTAATTTTTTCCCTTTTTTCTCTAAACCCAGGTTTATCTACTAAAGAATTGCACAAACAGCACTCCATAATTTCCTTTTATTAGCCGCACGTGGTAGAAAATTATCAACCTTGAAGATGGGGCATATGTAATATCTCGAAATATCTCTAAAATAAACAGTTGAACGTTTGATAAACAAAAGTACAAGTTGACCCGAAAATTCCAAACACAGGGATAAAGATTTGAGGAAATAAACAGAAACTAACAAATCAGTGGAAATAAAATCAAGCAAATAATAATTCCGAGAGAGACGAGCAATAATAAAACATACAAGATACAGACGAGATACCAAAACTACGAAATAATAGCCAACTAATACACAGAACAAAAAATAACAGAAGTTGGACTAAAGAACAACACACACAATTAACTAATTGAACGATGAATACAAATACAACGACTAAAGACAGTAGGTACTAATATCCCGTAAATGACAAAAAGACGAAAAAATGGCGTTTATGTAAAATAACTATAAGTAGTGTAAGTAGTAAATAAGGTTAAACATTGTACAAATAGCTTTTATAAATATGGAATCCATGAGCGAGAAAGACGAAAACGCGCGTGGGATCGAACACGCGATGTTACATTTGACCGCGTACAAAATTCAAACTTTAAATTAATAAACCTTAAAAAGTGCGTAAATTAACGGAAAAGTGCGAAATAAATACCTAATAGTGCGTATAAATACGGAATAAAAAATATTACTAAAAAACAAAGAGTGATATACGAAATATGAACATGTAAACAGAGAGGGGGAAATTGTTACGGATTCTCGTCGCATTCCTTTCTGATGACGTCACATTCTACGGATTCACTCCCGTGTAAATTTTTTCCCTCTCCTCTGCTATAAGAAGTTAACACTTCAATAAGTCCTTAAGACACTGTTTTTTATCAATAGGTGTGGAAACGGAAAATTATTTTGCAACGTTTCCAGAAAATGTTAACACACGTAGAGAACGATAAACGTGGTACAGTAAACTGTTACTCCGATTTGTTAACGCAGTATGATTATTTATTCAGTTAGATGCCATAATAATTATATCTGGTTCAGGAAAGAACAAAACTGTTTAATTAAACTGTATTTTGTTTAATATTTAGAGATAGTATGTGGTGCTAACCACAATGGTAGCCCCTATACTTTGGGTGGGCGCGTAGTGGTACCCTAACTTTTTGATAGTCCCAAATACCCTTGGTTCCGATTATTTCGGATTACAAGGTTCAATGAAACTGTTTTTGTTGTTTTTATTATTATTCATCATCGTCGTCGTCGTCGTCATGCTTGTTGTTATTTTATTATTATTTTTTATAATTAAATTCACAGAGTAGCACCGTTTTAATAACGGAGCTTGTATAGTGATAATAACTGTGGTTGTTTATAGTAACTATTACAATTACGTTCTGTACGCATTAACAAGATTTTCACATTTCTCACAGACCAGCGAGCCAAATAATGTTCGCTGACAACGCAATTTGTTATTTTACGTTAAGGTACAGCGGCATAAGTTAAAATACTTTAACATTATACAATACAGTGTTATAGTTGTTTTAATGTTTTACATAGTTAAAACTATAGCGCACACTAGGAAGTGCCACCGGACAGAGCGTTGCGACCTCTTGGCTTTTGTTGCCAACAAGAGCAAGCGAAAGTTTTACAAACAAAAAAACCTTGTAACAAAACGTGATGCCTGTAAACGGTTGGCCTCGATGCATCTTCCTTTTGCTTCTTCACTTTTACTCTACTCGCTGAAGACTCATTCTGGGTTTGCGTAATATGCATACTTAATTTTAATCGATTTTCCACTTGGCTCATTGGTTTTGCATCAATCCGTGCACATGTTCTGGCAATTTTCCAAATAAAATTGCACGTTTATTTATATAGCCTCATCTAATTTATACGCATACCGCAATAAATCTATCGGATTTATACGACTTGTTTAAATACTTAAAAACAAAATACTTTTTTACAGTGTGCAAGTTTCCCTAAGGGCATTAGTCTGATATTATTTTTACGATATGCGCTACGAAGAATTTTCCCTTGACGTGATTCACAGCTGACGTACTATGAGTGATAAATAAATATTGTACATATTACATTTCATTTCAAATTGTTTGTCATATTCACTAGCCGTTATTTAAAATCACCTGTTATACACAATAACGGTATAAATATTTCAGTAAATAGATATTTGTATTAAAGAAAAGAGCAAAAGACGTTAAACGAAGGTACAAATTACATTTGCGAGACAGGTGCTAACCTTTACACAGTAACGAACTGGTGCTTGTTAAAGTCATTCCATATCGCCTGGTGTTCCAAGCCACATATTTGCGTAGTAAGAAACAAGAAGACAATAATGTGTGCATCACCACCATATGTTGTTCCGTACACCCACTGTTGCTTCCAGCCACTCCTCTCCCAGCCATGTTCTTCAGTTCTCTTGTTCCCCCTCTAACGTTGTCTATCAACGTAAATCCGTTTCTTCATCTACTCATTTCCCCTTCCACTGTGTCTTCAAGAACAGTAGTTAATATGCCTTCATCTACAGGATTGTATCTAAAAGCGTTCTGTGCCTTTATATTCTGCCCGGAACCTCATCATCATTCACTCTGCCATCCTAATTTGTTCTCTCCATTTTTGTCCACATCCACATATCAAAACCTCTCCTCTCGGTTCCCCACAGCTCGTTTCACATCCATATAATAGGAAACCATAAATAGCATTTCTTCAGTTTTTTCTCATTCCCGTTCCATACTTACATAAAATAGACTCTTATTATTGAAAGCTTCTTTGGCCAAGCCAGTACTTGTTTTAGTCTCCACTTTGTTCTTCCAGTCCTCCTTTTGCAGTGACGGTGTTTGGGTGCCAATAGTGACGGGAGTAAGAATAGACGACACTAAAAGTTTAGGGGCCACGGTAGTGAAATACCTGACACCCAAATGTAGGTACTGTAAATCAGTAGGTACGAACTCCCCAAGTCCTCATCGTATACTACCTATCGCATTTTGCAACATTTAATAAACTTTTTACTTCATAAGAAAAATAAAGATTTTTCTGCAACCCCTTTCTTTTTCTCACTCCTTACGTAAAACAGTAACTGATGTCACTTTCATAAATAGGTTAAACATAAACACTCAAAACTTTGCAAGAACATAAATTATTGCAGGATGCAAAAGACATGCACAGTATGACGCTTCTCTATATAGCAGTACTGTGCAATATATCAATGCCCAGTTAGTTATAAACAGTAAATAGTTTAAACCGTCAGTGGTATAAATTCACCCTGCGCAAGGCAGCGTATTATTATTTAATAATTTGAATAGAAAGTGGGAAAGTAGTAAGCTCTTAACTTTCATAAAATAATATTTATGATAAATGAAAAGAAATTAAGTCATAATATTTTTAGAACAATTTCTAGGCCGAATTTTTTACATTAAAACCCATCGTGTGCAGGAAAAATCCATTTGATTATCAAACAACTTTCAGATGTTTAGAGATTACTTAAAACTGTTAAAGATAATTGTTCTTTTGTCACTTTTAAATGAAATGTTACACTCTCTGTTTGGGTATTGGGGGTTTCACTATAGCTGTTGCAATAGTCACGTTATACGCGTATTCAGCTGCGATGCATGATACATCTGTACATTTATCCTCATTCCTTCTTCCAGCTTCGCTATTGTACTTTAGTGTCTCACCCTTAATCTTGGATCGAGTGAGGTCTCTTTTTTAGATCCCTTTGGACAAAGTTTTTCCTACCCCGACACTATTAGAAGATTCGACGGCTACAATATTCGATTATCGTTTAATTAATATTTGCTACATTCTTCCTTCATTGCAATAAACTCAGAAAACCACACTTCTGGGATAAATTTAGAATGTAAAAAATTCTGGAAACAGAATTGCTGTGAATACACGATATCAAGCAGCAATGGATAACAACTCAGTTGTTCCGAGAGAACTGAGTCCTTATCGCTAGACCAGTCGCCAAAACGAGATGTCACCGATTCAAAACAATACAAGTAGCCCATTATAAACTTTGCTCAAAATCTGTAGCCGACACGTATAACTCGTGGCTAGTCAAAAAATCTTATTAACATTTTGGTGCTAATAGATTCTACAAGATTTTTAAATAAATAAGCAGAGATTCTGTACAATCGTGAGTTTACCTTCATTACAAGTTGCATGTAACCCGCGATTTCTCAGCTCGCGGACAATTCCGTGGTCATGTAATTTGACAGATAACATTATCACAATTATAAAAATAATTCAGTAAAATCTTCCGAGAGTTATCCTCATACATCTTACAGAGTAAAATCCACAATAATAAGACAGTGTCCAAAACTTCTCAGATACTTGGATCATTACATAAGCTCAAACCACGCGTTGTTCCGCACTAAGACATGCCACTGTTAAGAATATAATATATTACGAGTGCAGGAATTTCGAGAAAGTAAAGCGGTAATAGTTATTAAATCATAAGAACAAATAGAATTATCACTGTTGCACACCACTATACAAAAATTATTCCGATTAGCACTTTCAAGGTCCTCAGCTCATCGTCAGATCGGAAATCTGAAAGAAATTTCCGATCTGACGATGAGCAGAGGAGCTTGAAAGCGCTAATCGGAATAATTTGTCTATAGTGGTGTGCAACAGTGATAATTCTGTTTGTGATTATAACCACTAACACAACTTTCTTAATTAAATCATAAGTTGACAACGAAACTGAATATTAATATTTGGGAAAACCAGTATACCATAAAATAGTCTTTGTTGAATTATACCAAGTTTCATTGAATTATGTTGCATAGTTTAAAATGATCGGCGCCCAAAACAGCGGACAGATGAATTATAGTTTAGAACAGATAACTACAAGTGATTTAAATTTTGGTTTCTAAGTTGTCAGTAATTATTGAGCAATCGGCTGGGTTTGCACACATACACGAAATAATTGCGTTCACAGTTCCGCTGTACACACACTATTGTTACTGTTATTATGATCACTCATTTTGCTTTCAATTTGCTGCTCTCGTTCGCAGACTGCCAATAATAATCAACGGTCTGCTATAAATCGATTTTTCACTCTGATTCCTCTTAATTCCATCCTATCGTCTGTACGGAAAGAGCTCAGCCTCGATCGACTATCGCTCTGCTTACAACGATTTCATGTTCCTAACGTTCTATTGTTCAAGTGTTCGGACTGTTCAGGCGAATACACTTGATTCAATCATCTCGCAAGTAATTTGGCTCACTGCTCATTGGGACAATTTCGCTAGCGCCACAGTCCTGCATTTTCACAACGTGCGTAATCTTATTTTTTTCACTTTCAAGGAAACGATTCCTACTGCGCTCATTCTCTGAACTGACCTTTCGTTGTATTTCAGGTACATCATAGCAGCTAATTTTACGAAATTATTTTTTCATATTTTTTTTAGTCTACAGGGGCAAAATTGCATTTAATTTTTAAGATCATAGATGGGGGGTTAACCAATGTACCTTCTTACTCACTATTCCTACCACATCGGATTTTACAGAAAGAATCCTATCCGTAATGAACTTCAAGTGGCCGGAAGACAGAAATAGAACAAGGCTTCAACTCATAAAAATGAGCATCTAGTTTATGTAAACTTAAAATTTGACTTTAAAAATGTATTTCAAGTCTTCTTAAAGAACGAAAAATTATTAAATATTTCTAGAAAAACAAAATACAGACATTTAAAAAATACATTTCTTTAATACGGTTTAGACTTGTTCTTTCTCCGCTGCAAAAAATGCTTCATCTTTCTGACAAAAAGTAAGCAAACTTAGTCCACGATGCGACGTGCACCAATGGTTTGCAGGACCCGATCACACCGTATGAGCGTGTTAATAGCGTACAAGTACTGATGAGATTCCTACTGTCTTCGAGTGGCTTGCTGTATATGTGGAGTATACCATTTCTCCGGTAGCAATACATCTACCGTACGATTGGTCAAGCCTCTGTCGTCTGAAATAAATACCGTGGTGCACAAGTTTTACTGACAGCCGCAGATGTAGCAGAACGTCTGGTTAAAGAAATAACGGACTAACCAAAACAAAGCGAAAATTGTCTGCTGATATGTTATATACATTGTAAAAACATTAATTTCAATTTTCCTATCATTCCTATAAACAACTGTTCCCTCTAAACATCACGTAGTAACCTGTTACTTGAAGTTCCGTGTCATCCGGGTGCTGATGCTGCTTAGAGCTAAAACTATTGTAGTCAGTTACAAACACAGTATACATTCGCTTATCGTATTATGGGACTTTTATGTGACAACTTATTGAAGGTGAGTTAGGGAAATCGAAAAAAGCTAAAAATATGAATTAGCCTACAGTTTTTATTAGGTACATACTGCATTGGTCGAAATATAAACTAGTACGGAATAATAATTTCAAGTAGCTGGCAGTTATTTAAACTATAAGTAATATTCAATATTTTTAGAATAAAATCATAATTAGAAAGTTGTTAAGAGACGAAAAAGTAGCCACCCCATTTTTAGTTCTAATTCTATGTAGATTTATGACACTTATTATAAGATTTATAACATTATAAGCGTAAGCGTTATATTATATATAACATGTAATATATTATAAGTAATATATGTATGTATGTATTATATTATATATATTATGTATTATATACATTATAAAATTTTAAGCGTAAACATTCAAAATAAAAATAACCAATTTTAGTCATTTGATATAGTCCTAGTTTGAATGGAAGCGTTTTACTAGAAGCTCGTCGTACACGTTATTCTTTTCATTCATTAATATTACTGATTACTCGCGCTGGGTAGACTGTAATACCAATTAAATTAAATTCAAAATATAAAAGTATGCCTATATTATTATTTTAAAATAAAGGAATATATACCTTTGTAATATTGAATTAATTACTACTTTCCGGTTGTCTTGCTCGGTGTGACTGGCAGTGAACTGCCAGTGAAGCTGCTTCTGATGATGTTAAGGGAACAAGGTAAGCTAAAAATCGAATTTAGGGCGAGTTTTTGTAGCATCTTTTAATTAAGAATTGTCCCTTAACCACGATGTATTTATCACTTTTATCTGTTAAAAAATATATTTTTATGAATTTTAAAAAATATGTTTGCATTTCCTTCTTACTCTAACGAACAGTTACGTAAAAAGTGGACATATATTTACTTACCATTTTCTGCAAAATAAAATAATTTCTTGTTGTCAGGTTATCAGCATATGTTGTAATGTTTACATTTGATTGCAGTTTGTGTGAAATTTCATGGCTAGTGATTATTTTCTTGTATTAAGTGAGTAGTTTTTCAATAATCTGGTGCATTTTTTAGATACTTGTGTGGGCTTTTATGTAACTTATCACAGTTCTGTAAAATGTGTAAAAAATTGTTGTAGTTTTTATACTTTTTCAGCAAAAAGTGCAACCTGTGATTTATACGACATAAATGTGGACTAAGGAACATTGGAAAAGGTTAAATTATTCCTTAGGCTTTCACGGCCGGTGTCATTTGAATTATGTAAGATATCCGGGCTGTTTGGCCGTGGTCCCTGGTTTAAAACAAAACCAAACGTTTCGGCAGCTCCACTGGCTGCCATCATCAGTGGTATAAAATTTCTGCACTTTGGGTGTCTACGTGCAGGCCCACAGTACTGTGGTATAGACTAAAGCTGTCCTGCCATGCTACCTGTACATATAAATTCAACAAAGTCCCACGTACAGGTAAAAATGACACCATCAACCAATCACAATAGAGGTTGTTGGTGCGAGCCAATCATACACCATCTCTATTGTGATTGGTTGATGGTGTCATTTTTACCTGTACGTGGGACTTTGTTGAATTTATATGTACAGGTAGCATGGCAGGACAGCTTTAGTCTATACCACAGTACTGTGGGCCTGCACGTAGACACCCAAAGTGCAGAAATTTTATACCACTGATGATGGCAGCCAGTGGAGCTGCCGAAACGTTTGGTTTTGTTTTAAACCAGGGACCACGGCCAAACAGCCCGGATATCTTGCATAATTCAATTGGAAAAGGTTGGTCAGGAAAAGCAGGAAAATGTTATTTTCTATAATGGACCTGCCAAAGCCACCAACAAAATTTGACAAATATGTTGAAAAATTGAGACCTCCAGTAACAGCTACAGCAGATTAGTACATGAAGGAAGCAGTAAATGATGCTGTTATATTAAATGACAGAATAGTGATTCATCAGTAGCTTTAGACGGCACTTGACAAAACCGGGCCACACAGCGTAAACAGTGTTGTTACTTCTACTAGTGCTGATACTAAAGCGAACGGTTAGACGGTCAGACAGATGGTGATAGCAAACCATTTCTGAGCATATGCGAATCTAAACCTTATGGTGACAGTCTCGAAACAAAAAATTTGAATGCATGCACATGTGCAAAAGCGAATGGAAACACGGTTGAGGAAATTGATAACTAGTGTAAAGGGTAAACGCTAGATGATGGTAGTAAGAAACTACTCACAAATACAGAAATTTGGTTATTAGAAAAAATGTAAATAATTTAGAAAACATGAGGGAGGATGTACTGTCAATGTATTTCCATAACTAAAATATCAACTAACGGTATCCCGTAAAATGGTTTATGTTCCAAAGGTAATTACACATTGTAAGTACGATAGGGGTTTACTTACAGTGGAGCCTTGCAGTCACAAACACAGCTCACCATAATCAGTTGCAACAGAAGTTAAACAATTTTTTAGAGATTTGAGTTACCTAGACCTACTGGAAAAAATGCCTGCGCCGACAAATGCAAAACCCAAACGAGTCAGTTAATAGTGAATTTGGCAAAAAATACCAAAATATGGATTCGTTGGGCTTAGAATATTTGAATTTGGTGTACATGATGCCGTTGTTCAGTTCAATGTAGGTAATATAAGTAAATTGAAGGTGCTGAAAGAATTAGGTTTAGAACATGGAAGAAATACTGTAAATTGGATCCGACAGATAGGTAAAGAAAGACCATTGTTGCGAAAGACTATCGCAAAGTGGTAATATTGAAAATATTTTCAAAGAACAAATCAAGAATAGACAGTGGAAAAAGAAAAATAGAAAGATGGCTGTCAATTGTTGGTAATTTAATATTTTCTGTATATTTAGTTAATAATAGCAGATAAGTTGATATAAAATGTAAATACTTGTTGCTGTGTCATGTACTTATACAAAAAATGTCAGTGTACTCAGAAATAAATGTTTTCTAAGGCAAAAAACGAATTATTACCCAGACTTTTATAGAAGCTGAGAAATCGGGTCGTAATTAGTAGCAAAATAACATTGATGATATAGGGGCTTAATTTATCCCCTTAACAAATTAAGGGCATATTTATTTAGTTCTTAAATACAATTTGACAAAAGAATTTTAATTTTCCAACGTACGTAGATTATCTCTCCAACTACAACTACAGTCAGGCAATACAGAATGTGCCAGCGTATATAATTTGTACACTCATACAGCTAGCGCTCTCTGTTGGCTTCCCGCGGTCCATACGCCAACGTTTTACCTTACTACAGCATTCAGCAGAGGGCGACAACGTAGTATAGTTACTTTAGCCTGTACCGACCTGTGACGGTAGTTTTCTTTTCCACTATTTCCGTTTCATGTTAACTTGTTAATCTTTTCCAACTATGCTTTTGCTATTCTACTTTTGCGATGAAATTTTCTACTCTGTTTGATGCAGCCTCTCGCCCGGGGTCCAGTTTTAGTTGTTTACTCGTCTTAGTGAATTTAGCTTAGGCCTGCTGAGACTGAGACGGACGTAAAATATCGTTCAGTTATAAGAGACAGAGCGTTTCCATCACTATATGCATACGATCGTTCGCTGGTGACACAAAAATTAACCTAACGTTTAAAAACTAAAAATGCACAAATACTGAATTTTCGCAAATACGAAAGCAGATCGATAATTAACAAATTAAACGAAAACCTGAGAACTAATTGGTTTTAAGCTAGCAAGCTCTCTGTGCTGCACGACTCGCTGAATACATTCAACGAAATATATTTATTATTAGAGAAAACAAAATGAATACATTTTTTAAGGTGTGAGTAATGTTGTTTGTATGTATGATTCTTAGCGTTAGCAGAGAAACACCACGACGAGGTGACCGTACGTCGTTCCTATGGTTTTGGTGTACCTTAACAAATAAAAAAGTTAAAGAAAAATTACGAAAACCCCGACTACTCTATTTCTTTTTAGTACAATCACAATTGTAAAGCATCATGGTTACGTTATCTATTATAAATATAATAAACACTAAAAATTCCGAACACTGGTTTGTTTATTTTTTTCTTAGTTAAATTTATAACTGTAATGCGTAAATGACAAATAATTTAGTCTTAGTTTAGTTTATCTAATTAAATAAATAATCTAAATAATTTTTATCTAAATAAATTTAGTCTTAGTTTATCTAAGGTTCCATAGATATCTGTAGGCCTATATCTAATACTTTTCAAATAGTCTAATACTTATACAAATCATTACACACACACACACACACACACACACACACACACACACACATATATATAAGTGGTAACAATAGGCCTATATACAACGTTTTTTGTTAACAGGCAAAGTTTTTTAGGAACAGGTTACAAACTTTATGAAAAGTTTGCAAGGAGTATTTACGGATATTAAGTTTGTCAAATTGTTAATGATATCAAAATTAGCATTTTTAATAAAATTCCTCATAACTTGATACCCCGCATAGATTTTTACAATTTTTTCGAAATTTTGCCTTCCATTTTTGGCCCGTGATGCGGCTAAAAATAAACATTTCAGTGTAAACACTACATTCAGAGTTGGGTTAAAATTACCATTAGTCTAATATCAAGGTATGGATTTTTGCAATTTTTTCAAAAGTGTTATGTCTTTTGCCGTCACAAAATTTTGAAATTTATAAAACTGAATACTATATACAGATTGTGGTTAAAATTCTGTTTAATTTTATATCCGGCATGGCTTTTCGTAATTTTTTTCAAAACTTTGGTGAAATTTTTGGGACCCGGTGTCCCAAATTTTGAAATTTTAGAAACCCAAATACTAAATTCAGATTGCGGTTAAAATTTCCTTTAATTTGACACCCTATATGAATTAGGTTAAGTTTTGTAACACTTGAAGAACGATCACAGATATGTAATGATAGAAACAGTGTTTCTTAAAAACTGAACGACGGTCAATGGCCGACATGATATTCTGTACTATGGTAATATACCAACGGAAATTGGGTATAAAGATGGTCTTATCTTTAACTGGTCTCTGAAAACTTCATTCCTAATTTTATCTTTCCTTCACTTTCCTTTTCTTTTCCTAAAAAACTCTTATATTTCATCTGAATTATTGGGCGTCTATTTGTTTCTTTTTTTTTGCGCGTCCATGCTTTATTTTCTTTTGTAATCGTTGGATTCACTCAGTTTTTACGAACGGCTTTTATTTATGTATTTCTGTTTTTCTTTTAAGAGAATTATAAACTCTATTCTAACTTATGTTCCATTTTCTTCCATAGTCGGTACTAACTACCTAAAATTGTTCGTTTTCCACGTTTTGTGTACATACAATAATGTTGTGTCCTACAGTCTCAAGCTGATGTCTGATGCTACTTGTGGTTAACTTCAAGAAACTGCAAGACCATGAGAGACGATTTTCCAGTAGAATTAAATGGTTTACGCAAAAATGACCGAAGCCGTTTTATTTCTGTAAGTCTGTGTTTATATCACTTCCTTCCAATCCAAAATTAAATGGAAAATACTTTCCTTTCACATGCCAACCGAATGTTTATCCTTTTTTACGTACGAAGATAAATTTTCAGAATTGGTGGAGACCGTGTATGTCTTGTTCAGCTTTTTTTTTTAAATTTGTCACGGTTTTATCATAATTTGTTAAAATCACTGTCCGGTACTGTAGTCAAACGCGTATCATCCCAAGGACACGGTGCACGTGATGCAGTGTGAAGAATCTAAAAGTGGCCAGCTCGGGACACACGCCTCTGACAATTACCTAATGACGATCCTTTCTAACGCGAGCTGCTACAGCGGTTCTTAACCTTTTCAAGTCGGATATCCATCTTGAGTAATATTAAAACTTCAGGGAACCCACCACAAATTAAACTAATAAGTACACATAAACGAAACTAGCTACCTTATTTCAAAACTATGTTACTTTAATTAATCAGATGCTGAACTAAGAATAGAAATAGAATAGAACAGAATAGAATAATTTTATTGGCATGTAGTATTTTTAACAATACACCGGTCTCATTAAGTTTACATTTGGTGCTAAATTTACTTTATTTTTAACAGTACTCAAGAAACTTATTTATAGAATTAAAACAGTCGTCTTGTAAAAATACCTTAACTCTACCACCGGTGGTTAAATCATAAACTCGCTCGTAAACTTTCGTGGTTTCGTTAATATCAACACCGTTTTTCTGTTTAACACATGTTGTTTTATTTCTCTTAAAACCAAACGTTTCACCAATACTATGATGAGGCATCTTCAGACTCAGTCGAGCCTCTGAGGATGCCTTATCGTAGTATGGGCGAAAAGTTTAAAGAGAAATAAAACGACGTGTGTTAAACCAAAAAACAGTGTTGCTGACCTTCTTCCTCTGGCTCTACATCCGTCTATGACAATGGATTCCAAACTTTTCAGTCCGCGGACCCTCCCAAAAAAATTACAAATTTCACGGACCCCGTCTGAGTTCTGAAATAAAAAAACAGTAAATACGATACAAAGTCTTATATTTTTAATTTAAATGTATTAAAATCAAAATTCTCTTAACTTGTAAAATTATAATATTAATGATATCAAACATTTTTTGTTGTGAACAATGAAGCTGCTTTCGAACAATTAGCTCTGCAGTATTGGGTTTAATGTCAGATAATTCCAATATTAAGTCAATCTCAATATTAAGTTTATTTCTTAACTTTGAATTCAAGTACGTGAACTGGGAGAATTCGGTTTCAAACAAATAAGTAGTGGGGAACACAGGTAAACACTTCAAAGAACGTTTTGCTGAGATACAGTGCTTATACACGAGATACAATGCTTATACGTGGACTAAACAGCGCGATCGGTTCTGCGTTGATGCGGCGCTCTAGTCAGTTCGACTGACAAACAGATCTGCTCACGACATTACTTAAAGACATTATTAAAGCCTTTAGCTTGAAATTAGTTTTACAGTTACAATTAGTTTGAACCAAAAATAAAATATAGTGGAATTTCCTACTAATTGTTTTAAAATTCTAAAATTTAGATTTTAGAGGATAAAAAATCGGAGAAAATTACGGTATATTCTATTTTTTATAACAAGTGTCCGCGGACCCCCTGAAACATTGTCGCGGACCTCCAGGGGTCCGCGGACCCTACTTTGGGAACCACTGCTCTATGAGGTTTGGCCTCCTCAACAATCCTACACCATTCCCTTCTGTTCTCAGCAACAATCCTCCAAACTCTGATCCCCATGGTTCGAAGGTCCTCCTCAACACACTTCATCCACCTCTTTCTCGGTCTTCCTCTGAGCCTAGACTCCAAGGGTTTCCATTCTGTGATAGCTCTCGTATTTCTGGTCTTCTACATTCTATAAATATGTCCTAGCCACCAAAAATTCTCCTAAGTATTTTCCTCTGAAATCGTTTAAGATCTTCTTCATCGTTCTTCCGCATGGTCCATGTCTCACAGCCGTATCACTACTGGCCTTATAAGGCTTTTATAAATTGAAAAGGAGCGTTGATAATGCATCACCCTGCCTTACACCACAACCAATTTCAAATTTGGCAGTTCTTATTCTTTGAACGAATAACGCGTTGTATTAATATCGAGTAAATAATTACACAAAAAAGTATTTTTGAAAACAGAATCATAGCCGATATCATATGTTTTCCCAACCTACAGTTGCGTCTGGAATAAAATGTTAAACACCGTAAATGAGACAGCTTAACAGAAAGGCGGTTACATACAGTATAGTATTTTTATGGAACCAATGAGCCTATACCCAAAGACTTGGCGACCACTAATACCAATAGTCATGACCAAATCGCTGCCTTACAACACAAACAATTGTTACTGCCTTACAGTAACAGCAATCACGGCTTAAAGAAAAATAATCGTATTTGAGCAGATGGAATTTCCAGCTTGTTACGTCATAGCAGTTAATGTAAAACAGATATGATATTATACCATTAATGTACACGGACATTTAGGAAAATAGAATAAATCGAAGTTTTCTTAAGAAACGAAGACAAGCACAAAACTTGTTTCGCTCAAAACAAAAAGTGACTGTCTTCAAAAGCTTGTAAACTTGAAGACAAAAGTAATGACAAGTGAATTATATCAATCGAGAACTGTGAGAGCCAAGTGGATACGCTGACAATGAAAGACGCCATCAGATGAAACGAGATAAATTAATTCTTAAGGTATAAGTTGACGTGCTAGTTACCTTAGTTCGAAGCATCCTGTTTCACAGCACCGAATCACCATACAAAATATTAACCTACTATTGAAAAAGACTTGCTTTCACAACTAATAAAGCGAATAAAAACGCAATATTCCCAAATAAATGTGTGATATTCGTAACAAAAAGCCTTCCGTTGTTGGGCAAGATGGTTGATAATCTGTAAAATGTTACAAAACCAATGTCACCTCTGTGTGTTTATTCATACTGAAACATCTTTTATTCGACACTACATTCTTAACTGTTTCGCACAGCACTTCTCAGATGGCATAAAAAATGTCGAGTATCTTGGTGGCAGTTATTAAATAATGTATTTTTGATTTAAAATGATCACAAATACGTTACACATTTTATAAATGAAATTGAAGTCCTTAGGATTCCTTATATAGTTCTGATTAAGCGAAAAAATACACGTGTGTGTGTGTGTGTGAGTCTCTCTCTCTCTCTCTCTCTCTCTCTCTCTCTCTCTCTCTCTCTCTTTCTCTCTCTTTCTCTCTCCGTTCCCGTAAGTTTAGCAAGTGTAAAAGTACAGGAAATGCGAAACTCGCCTAGCGAAATAGTTTAGTACCAGTTTCACTTACAGTTACAACAAGTTTTGATTTCCGATTCCTCTCGAGTACTAATTATTACATTTTTAATCTAAAAGTATTACACAACCATTATAGCAGACCTCGTCCTTAGCGACAGCTAGTTATTACAGGCCGTAGGAAACGACAGTTGCATAACTGCCAGGTTTAGTTCACGGTAAATATTTTTTTTTTTTTTACATAATTTGTAGTTCTTATTTAATCGAATCGCAGTAAACTGTGCACTTCCTTGAGTTAAACTACTCCGACATAGAGATAAATGCATAAATTACTATGTCGTTACTGTAGTAAGCAGTGTGGGTTGTTGTCCTATACACACATCCGTACCCTACACAAATTGCAGATTCTAGTACGTTCTACACTTAGCATTTACCCGAATACTTTCTGGGATAAGTATGGTTAGTTTCGATAAAGTCAAGGCGCTTTGGTGTGCACAGACCTGAAAGTGTAATTTAAATGCGTTTCCCATGTAGAAAAAATTTAATGGGTACATCCAAAAATCTTGACGTACATCCGTTAGATTAATCTCAATATTATAATAACAATACCATTTTTCATACAAGAACATATTTTTATTTCTATTTTATATTGCACTGTTTCGACAGAATTTGTTAAATCCATTGTTTAACAAATCTGTTGTTCATATATGTAATGTATATTTATATTTATATTTTTATACACCCCTATGTGTGTGTTTTAATGGTATTTATAATATAAATGTATATATATATATATGTTACTTAATTAAATTAATAATTTAAAAAATGTTATTTTTGTCATTTTTTGTTCGTCTATTAAATTTTGTTCTTCGTATTATTTGAATTAGCAGCCATCCTTACTATTTCTTTTATGAAATTGCTAAACTGCTACAATTTTTTTGTTCAGACAAAGCTTTTCGTCATCTCTGACATCATCAGGTCTTGAACAACACCTGATGATGTCAGAGATGACGAAGAGCTTTGTCTGAACAAACAAAAAATATTGTAGCAGTTTAGCAATTTCATAAAAGAAATATTAAATTTTGTTTTCATATATTTATAAGTTTTTCAAAAAGTTCATTCTTTGACCTTTTGATAGGCTGTATGTTTTATTAAAGTGACATTATTTCAATTTGCGAATGCATCGTTATTTTTAATCGAATGGGTAACTAAATTTGACTTGTATATTTCTGGTTTTAAATATGAGTTTCGGCATTGAATAAATCTATCTTTCAGACGTTTTTTAGTTTGGCCTACATAGAATTTATTACAGTCAGAGCTTTAAATTTTATACAAACCGTTTGTTATAGAATAATAAAAGTTATTATTGCTATTGCTTTCTCCGTGGCTTGTAATATGGATCGTCGTGGCTTCATCCTATCGACGCACGGTTTTTATTTTGACATACACCTATACTGCTCTTATTTGCTCATTTTATATTCTTCCCGGCTAGTGCCCCCCCCCCGCCCAGCACTCTTCGGTAATTTCATTACACCCGCTGGTATGCTGTTATGTAGCAAATATAATTACAGATGTTCAGTAGAAATAAAAAAAAAAAAGTAGAATTCTCAAAACAAGCATTTATGGACAAAAAATTTTAACAAATGAGCACATCAACGTAGATGGAAAGGAAAGAAGGCTATTGCAAAATACTTGACGCTGAAACGCATTGTTTTCTTAGACGTGAATGTTGTACACTGGGAAATCCCGTGTCGACGGCACAGGAATATAACCGAAAATGACCCAAACTAATCGGTCTGAAAGGAAAAATTTATTTGTCAAGAGAAGCACTTTATTGAAAATTTGTGTCATAAACTGTATGACGCGTAGAATTTATGCACATTTTCAAGAGAAGTGAAGGATAAAATGAAGCTGCCAGAAGAAAAATAACCGGGGAAGATTAAATTAGTTGATTATGTCCTAAAATTAATTATTATATCATATGTTGGATCAACGTCAATGAATAAGTATTATCTTGTCCCAAGTGATATTGAGAAATGTATATGATTTAAAAATATACTTCTTTTTAAGAAATTTAAAGAGTATATTTACTTTCTTACTTTCACTACCAAATATTGGGTCCTCAGGGGCTTAGTGTACATGGTGTATGGTACCTGACTACTAATTTAGAGGCCCCAGTTTCGAATTGGTGCGTTTTCAGCCCCAGGTCGGCTCAGCCATTGGAAATTTAATCAAATTAATAATTTCCTGGTATAATAATGACAAGCTGGCCACACTTCCTTCTTTTTACGCCGAGCAACCTACCCTACGTAACTTCTAAACTGCTTACGTGATAAAAAAAGGTCTATTATTATTATCATCATTATATAGGCTCCTTATTGTATGTTGTCGTTAGTTCGCGAGTTACTCACTACCAATTCCTTTCTGACGTAGAAATCTTACAAGGTAAATCTTGTAACATCTGATCAGGTGTTACTGTCTTGACTTCAGCCTTAAGGCAACATAAATTTAATACCAGTAAATGTGTAATTAATTCGACATGTTTGTATCGAATCAATGGGAGACTAAACAATTTCTTCTGAATTTAAAGTATATTTTTACTATTATTAGTCTTCATCGTTTTTAATAAGTATGTTTTTCTACGTAGGTAGAAGTGTGTGAGAATGAAGCGGTCAGGAGCAACGAGGTGAGTCTGATTAGAAGACTGTAGTAGAATATATTGATTCGCGGGTGTGAGCTCCAGTTACCCTAATCACGTGTTTCCCACCACTAACGTAATTGCGTTCGGTCGACATTTTGCCAATAATATTATTACAACTTAGTGTCACTACGAACGTCGTATCACGGCCGAGAAATATGACAGTTCTAAAAACACTATTGGCAGATACCTCTGAATGCTGGTCCTCAGACTTGAGAACTGATTTGAAGTTATTCACATCAGACGACATTGCATTCTGAAGTTAGGTCAGCTCCACAATCGGCCACTCGTTCATATAGAATCTGTTCCATGATGCATACTTTTGCGTTACATTTCCTATCCGAGTGTATACGTTATGTAGCTGTTGTAACACTAACAGACTCTAGGTCAAACATTTTTCTTTTTTCTACTACTACTACTACTACTACTACTACTACTACTACTACTACTACTACTACTACTACGACGACGACGACGACGACGACGACGACATTGTTGTGGGCGGACGTGATAACGTTCTGCTGCTGCTGCTGCTTCCCCAGACAATTTGCAGTAAACATTGTAAACAATTCTGACCGCTTTCATGTAACGATTAGTAATTATTTTGTTTGGCATACTGGAATGATACGTAGCCTGTATACGTAGCCTGTGTACAAGGGCAAGGATGCGCGACAGTACTAATCTAACACTACAGTCTGTACTGCCATGTCCGATTTCTCAGCCTGCTACCTGCTATAATCATCCACCTATCTCACTCTAGAGCTACCTCTTGACTGTCTTCCAGAGGATTTCCACTGTCTTTGTGTCTTCTGATCATGGCATTTCACCTTTCCTTGTTATTGTCCATGTCCGTCAATAGAATTTTTACTAGAGTTCTACATAATTATGTTTTCGTCCTCTTGTCTAATAATGTACACGTAATAGCACCCGTCATATCATTTAATTACGCTGATTACACAGTTATATATATATATATATATATATATTGCATCAAAACACAGCATGATGATCTGTGAATACGAATATCAGAGCATGGATGACGGACATTAACATGTTTTAAATTGATTTATGCAATTTTTGTCAAATAGCTATAAGTTTTGTATTTCGTGATAGATAAGGACTTGTGTTATACCAAATTCTTTGTAAATTTTTATTCTATAATGTCATGTAATTTGTTTGTGAATATGTGCGCACGTTCGCGTGTGGTGAACCTTCGTTGTTATATCTTCCGCGTGAGTTAACCGATCGGCATGAGACTTGGACAGTAAATTATGTATGAAAATAACTACATTTCCTATATACTCTGTTGTTCTCAGCTATTTTTAAATGTGGTTTTTTAGTAATTGAAAACTCAACTTTTCACGCTTATCAATTGAAGAGTAATAAAAATTCTAGATAAAATCTATGCAGGCTCTTACAAAGATTTGCCTGCAACGCGTCTATCTTTTGTCAAATCTACCACGTAGACAGTCGACTGACCAATCAGAAGCCCCTAATTTCAGTCAGATTCGTCCGTTGTCATGTGTACTTCGGGCAGTTCATCGGAAGCCGTTGCTTAGTGAACGTGTGTTCTTCTTCAAGAGTTTTTCTTGTTCGAACAACTGGTTAATCTATAGTAACTCTTAAGTCTTGGGACTCTTTTCGAGTTGTTCGACTAGAACCAAGTGGGTGAACTACCTAGTATATTATATTAAGTGCTATTACGTGTTAGTAGAAGATTTCCGCTTAGGGAGATTTATCTACCGTGGTAAATCCTTATTAACGTGGGACACATCAAGAATAGCCGGAAGGTGTAAGCATTATACACCGCTAAAAAAATTATTACTCATTATCACCCTGAGAATTAATAATTAATAATACCCAATTCCGAGTGATAAAACTAACGATTTGGAAAGTGACAATTTGTGCGTAAAAGCAGTATCATTGTTCGGCGAACCCCCAGCGCGGAGAGGGAGTGTGAGAGCGGAGATCGGCGGTCATTGCAGAGAGAAGATCGAGCGGCGGAGCGAGTGACGTCACGCCTAGTGTAAAGGAATTCTACATCCAAGTAAAATTCACCAAAACTGAACTATATAAGCTTTTCTATAATAAATAAAATACTATACATGACATTTTGTGTAATTTAAATATATCGTATAAACAGTTATTTAATTGTGGTATAAATAAATAATTTTTCTACACCTCCAATATAGACTTGTGCATAATTCAAACACACAAAACTATCCTATGCGAAAATATTTATTTGTATCGTCGCATAGAGATATTTGGCGCCTGTCAACGTGTGTGGCACGATTTTATTATAATTTGTTATTATTATATATTTAATTGTGTAAAGACTAGATTCATTTGGACTATTTTGTGTGTATTCTATTTGTAAGCAGGGAGTGTATATAAATTGTTGAATATTCTCTGTAAGCAGATATTTGAACAGTATTATTAATTTAGTTTATTTGGAGGTTTGAATTATTATTTGTGTTTGTATTAGGTTAAGTTTTGTGAACATTTGATTGCGATACTAGACTGTGACATTATACAACATTTAAACTGAATGTATATATTAAAGTATATTAATTTTAATATATAAAATAACTATAAATATGGCTGAGTCTCAAACTCCATCAGTTGACCTGCAAGCTACGCTGACGTCAATATTGGCGAGTATTCAAAAAGTACAAGAAGACGCGAACAAACAAAATAAGTCACTACATGACGAGAATAAGAGGATTTATACCTCTGTGCATGATCAAGCTAAACAAAATAAACAACTTTTAGAATCGACAGAAAAGCGAATCGGAGAGAAAGTCGAGTTAATTCGTACTAACATTGAGCTAGCACTAGAAGCTAATAATTCACGTCTTAGCGACTGTGAAGCTAAGATCAATGTCATAGAAGAAAGAATGGTAAACCATACATCGACGATAAATGAACTGGTAGCTGAGCAGGAACAGCGGATACAGGAGTTAAAACAACAGCTGACCCGACTCCAGAGTACCTCGACACCAGCGAACCAGACCACATATATTTATAAAAATTCTGATGATCCCAATTCGCAATTAAAATTCTATGGTAGAGAGACTGAAAATCCCCTCCACTTCCTCAAAAACTGCGAGAGAGATATGGACGCGGTAAATGACCACCTTAGCGAAATGGACAAAATAAACTGGGTGGTGAGAAGGTTAAAAGGTACCGCGGCTGAATGGTTCACCGTCATACAGGACAAGGTATGTACGTATGAAGATCTGGTGCGACATTTTAGGGCTAGATACTGGAACAGCGAGATACAAAGAAAGATCCGGGTACAGCTGGAATTTGGAAACTATTCGAGCTTGAAAGGTTCAAAAGAAAACTATTTGATCCAGCTGATATCTCGAGCCAAGTATCTGGAACCTGAAGTGACAGAAGCAGAAATGGTAAGTAAGTTAGCTCACCATTTTGGACGCGGAATTCAAATCGCCGTTATTACACAAGGGGTTAAATCCTTAGAGAAACTACTCTTGTTATTGACTAAATGGGATAATGTGGATAACCCAAGTAATAATAGTAATAGTGAGCAATCACCTAAACAATTTCAGCCGCAACAACAACAGCAACAACGACAGTTTAAAAATAAACCAAGATTTCAAAGATTCTATCAAAGCAAAGTATTGGCAATAACCGAGACCAATGCAAATGAAGAGCAGCCAAAAAAACGTGTAAGGTTGCACGGCGTGGGTCCGAGCAGTAAAATTAATAATATTAAAAAAAAAGAATAAAAATACAATTGAAACATACAATAACAAACAGCAGTATCAGAAATCATATGCTAGCAATAATAGTGATAATAATGTATACATTGCTTCTGGCTTATACCCTGTTGATGTTAGGAATGAATTAATATATAATTATTATGTTGATGAATGTGTGGAAAATAATAGAGTTGAGGACAATAATGACATTGTTGTGTTAGCGAGAATCAATGGTTGTGTTGGTAATGTTTTGCTCGATAGTGGTGCGCAAGTGTCATTAATTAATGAAAAATTTATTAACAAACATAAGCACCAATTTAAGAAAACACCTATCTTACATGTAAATAATACTATGGTTACTACAGCGACTGGTGATACACAAATTATTTGTAAACAAGCACTTATATCAATAATTACACAAGGCATAGAAATTGAAGTGCCAGTCCTTATAGTTAAAAATCTAGTATATGATGTTACATTAGGCACTGACACTTTAAGGATAATACACGCCACAATCGATTTCAGTAACAAAAAACTTACATGCACAATTAGAAATAAACTATACACTGTTAAACTGGGTTATATGGACAGCGATTTGAACCAGGCAGAACAATGTACTGACATACGAACGCCAGTTTTTAATCTCGTAGATAAGATAACGTGTAGCGGCCAGTCCGCCGGGAATAAGCTAACAGCTGATCAAGAGAAACAATTAGATAATATTTTAAACAAATAAGAATCGGTTTTTTAAAATGAACATACTATTGCTAGCGTATATGAGCATAGGATAAATGTAGTTGATGAAAATAAGTTTGTCCGGAAAACCTATCCAATTCCATTACACTACCAAAGACAAGTTGAGGAAGAAATTAATAAAATGTTAACCAATGATATTATTGAACGTGCTGATAGTAACTTCCTAAATCCTATGGTAGTAGTAAAAAAGAAAAATAACGATATTCGTATTTGTTTGGACATGCGAAACCTCAACAGCATAACACAAAAGTGTTAAGATTGTGCACCTAACGCCGAAAATCTATTTATAAAATGTCAAGGGGGCAGGTACATGTCGCGGCGCAACAGCGGGATGCTAAATTAAAGAAAATCAGCGATGACATAAGAGTTCAGGACAACCCAAAGTATAAAATAGTCAAGGATGTGTTATACAAGATCATAGACGGGCAGTGGAAGATAATGGTACCGGATGAACTACTGGAAGATTTAGCTTGGGCATGCCACGAGAGTCTGGCGCACGCGGGAGCGTATAAATGCTATTTAGCAATGCGAGAAGACTTTGTATGGTTAAATATGGCTAGGAAGGTTAAATCTATTTTGCGTACCTGCCACATATGCCAAACTGCAAAGTACACGTATCAACATACGTATGTAGAAATGGGCAATATCATTACTAAAAACAAAAATGAGTTATGTATTGATTTTTTTAGGTCCACTACCGCGTGCATCGAGGGGTATGAGGAATCTGGTGGTGTGCACGGATGCGTTCTCTAAACATGTAAGTCTATATGCAATAGGACGACCCACCACGCCGGCCGTATTAAATGTCGTCTTAAATAAATGCATCCCTAAATATGGTCACGTTAAGAAAATTTTATCTGACCAGGGTAAACAGTTTACCAATAGGAAGTGGCAATCCGAATTGGAAAAGCACAATATCCAGACCGTGTTAACAGCGATCCGGAGACCGCAGGGCAACCTCGCTGAAAGGGTCAACAGAGAGTTAGGTCGACTGTTCCGTACTTATTGTAATACCAACCAAAGTACATGACCGGATTATCTCGAGTTTTTCGAGGCGTCCATCAACGGGAATTACAATGACACGACAGGATTTACGCCTAACGAGTTGCAAACTGAAGAAATGCCCAAGCGCGTCTGGGATGGGAGCATCAAGAGGATTGCAACGCAAAATTTGCTTATTCCGCGTGAGGTGAAACGCATAGAAGCCAGGCAGGAGACGCATTAAGAAATGTGCCGAAGAACGGACAGAAAAATGTAATGCAGACCACAAGCTGGTTACCTTTAAAATTGGAGAGAGGGTACTCCTGAGGGCTTTGAATATCGGTCATAGGGAGGATAACACCACAGCCAAATTCTTTAGGTTGTACAATGGCCCATATATTTTATCTGAGCAAGTTGGTAAAAACACCTATATTGTAACCAACCCTAGTACTAACCGTGTGATAGGGAAATTCTACGCATCATCCCTAAGAAAGTATTATGTTAGAGATAATCGTACCTAATATGCAAGGGTATAGATGGTATGAATTTTTTAAGAAAATTATGTGAAATATGAGTGTAAATTAAAGAATATTTGTTGAGATGTTAGAATAAATGATTTGTTTGGACAGAGTAGGTTCAGTTATGAAGATGACGTCAGAAGTGCTGATACGCTTATCTATGTTTGAGATTATAGGTCAGATTCAACCACGTATATTTGTTTGTATTGGTACTGTCAAAGTGACATTGGAGGAATGTTTTGTTTAAAAGAAGTTTATTTATTTATTTTGATTTGGATTTATTATGTTATTATTATGATTATTATTGGAAGAATGATGTTTTATTTATTTAGGATATGAAGAAAAAAAAATTTTATTTTTATGTAAACAAAATTTTGTTTATACGTGGTGGGGTTAATCCTGCAACAAAACAGGATGATGATCTATGAATAAGAATATCAGAGCATGGATTACGGACATTAACATGTTTTAAATTGATTTATGCAATTTTTGTCAATTAGCTATAAGTTTTGTATTTAGTGATGGATAAGGACTTGTGTTATACCAAATTCGTTGTAAATTTTTATTCTATAATGTCATGTAATTTGTTTGTGAATATTTGCGCACGTTCGCGTGTGGTGAACCTTCCTTGTTATATCTTCCGCGTGAGTTAACCGATCGGCATGAGACTTGGACAGTAAATTATGTATGAAAATAGTTACATTTTCTATATACTCTGTTGTTCTCAGCTATTTTTTAAATGTGGTTTTTTAGTAATTGAAAACTCAACTTTTCACGCTTATCAATTGAAGAGTAATAAAAATTCTAGATAAAATCTATGCAGGCTCTCGCAGACTTATACAAAGATTTGCCTGCAACGCGTCTATCTTTTGTCAAATCTACCACGTAGACAGTCGATTGACCAATCAGAAACCCCTAATTTCAGCCAGATTCGTCCGTTGTCATGCGTACTTCGGGCAGTTCATCGGAAGCCGAACTAAGCCGTTGCTTAGTGAACGTGTGTTCTTCTTCAAGAGTTTTTCTTGTTCGAACTGGTTACTCTATAGTAACTTTAAGTCTTGGGACTCTTTTCGAGTTGTTCGACTAGAACCAAGTGGGTGAACTACCTAGTATATTATATTAAGTGCTATTACGTGTCAGTAGAAGATTTCCGCTTAGGGAGATTTATCTACCGTGGTAAATCCTTATTAACGCGGGACACATCAAGGATAGCCGGAAGGTGTAAGCATTATACACCGCTAAAATATTATCACTCATTATCACCCTGAGAATTAATAATTAATAATACCCAATTCCGAGTGATAAAACTAACGATTTAGAAAGTGCCAATTTGTGCGTAAAAGCAGTATCATTGTTCGGCGAACCCCCAGCGTGGAGAGGGAGTGTGAGAGCGGAGAGCGGCGGTCATTGCAGAGAGAAGATCGAGCGGCGGAGCGAGTGACGTCACGCCTAGTGTAAAGGAATTCTACATCCAAGTAAAATTCACCAAAACTGAGCTATATGAACTTTTCTATAATAAATAAAATACTATACATGACATTTTGTGTAATTTAAATATATCGTATAAACAGTTATTTAATTGTGGTATAAATAAATAATTTTTCTACACCTCCAATATAGACTTGTGCATAATTTAAACACACAAAACTATCCTATGCGAAAATATTTATTTGTATCGTTGCAATATATATATATATATATATATATATATATATAATACGGATGTATAGAATTTCAGATGTAGCCGACAAATAACAACTTATAAACGTTGTACAAAGTATCCTGCCACTAATGTTTTTCGTAGTAATCTCACGCTTCGTTACTACCTACTTGCGCATTTTCTCTCAGCTTGTACCTTTCCAGTGAGTCTAATAAAAGCATTCGAGCAACTATCCATTGTTTGGCGGCTGTCAATCAGGATCTGATAATGAGCTAAGTAGCTCGAATGGTAGTGGAAAGCAACAATTTAAGTTCTAAATAAGAATCTACAATCATGAAATGGAATGCCCTTGACTAAACTGACATTAGTACTTACTTACTAGCCAACGCCCACCCTTGGCTGTTGGGCCATTAGGCGGCGCGCTGACCAGTAGAGACGTGAGAGCCTTGCCGTACCATCTTCGTCTTGGACCTGCGTGTCTGAGATCAAGGCTGGACATGCAATTAGGTGATCCGCATTCATGGAAGCGTATCCACAGAGAACACATTCAGGAGACGACAACACGCCAATGCGGTGCAGGTGGGAGGCCAGGTAGTCATGACCGGTTGTAGTTCTAAAAAGAGCAACACTAGTTGCTCGGGGTAGGGTTCTGTTGGTCCGTAACCAATGTTCCCCATCTTTTTCCCACACAGGCTCTAAATTGTTTTTCTTTTAGCCATAGGCTTATTGAGGAGTTTATTCTTGCTTTCGCAGATGCATATGAGCTGGGGGTCTCCGGCTGAGGTAGTGCTGCGCCCATTTTGGCGAGGATGTCGGCTTTTTCATTTCCCATGATGTTGACATGGCTGAGTACCCATTGCAGTTCAATCTGCCAGCCTAATTGTACAAGGTTCTGCAGTTCTCGCCTACACTCAATTGTCAGGGAGCAGTTTGTGTCACCATTTGAGGTCACGTTTTGAATCGCTGCAGTCGAATCTATGAGGAAGACGGCTTTGTTAGGTGGTGAGATCTTGGCAAGCTCAATAGATGCTGCCTTTATGGCTGCTACCTCTCCGTCATAGTTGCTTAGCCGGCCTCCTACAGCGAGGTGGCCTTCAAATAGAGAGCTGTAGAAACCAGCCCCTGTAGCCCCTGTAGATGGTATAGAGGATCCGTCTGTTTAGATTCGTATCCACTGCTCACAGAATAGAACTGTAAACTGACATTAGTGGGTATCTCACTTGATTCGCGTTCTGACTTTTGTACATTACATTATAATTTCATTACTAAATTTCTAGTTACCTATGGTAAAACGTTTGTACTCAGATATTATTTAATAAAACATCATGTAAATTAAAATCAGCTTTTAGTGCAATTTATTTTTTTGTAAATAAACAACTGAATATTATATTAATGTACGATCAAAATGTTTTCATTTTGTGTTTATTTTACTTGTAAACTAAGTGTGTCACTTTGAGTACACTATGTATGAAATTAAAAAAGTTTATTAAATATTACTACAATTGCTCAATTTCTTACTTTGTATTCTCGTTCATTCCTGTTGCGTATTTCAGTTTCGTTTATTTCATGTCACTTCTAAGTGTTAAATTATTTGACTTCTTAAAAATAGCGACCACTAACGTTTCAAGTAAGAGATCCAGGATCAGTGATACTAAAAATCTGAGAGGAGAGAGAGAGAGATAGACAGACAGACAGACAGACAGATAGCACATTCGTCTTCTGTTTGCAAATACACCGTAACTGTGAAGATTATTAGTTCAAGGACCTTTCACACAGCTGTCGCGAACATGTGTATTATTCAATCGCAGTGGACATTATTAAATCGTTTTTATGAGGCGTTCTTGTTGGCGAGAGTTTCCCAGGTTGGTGATTGTCCTCCCTGCGCATACCCATTATCAACTACTATAACACATACTCTTTTATAATTTAATTGCTTATAATCAGCTTTTTTCCTCTCGCTTATATTTTCACTTTTTCAACCAAAACAGCAACGTAAGATCACATTATTAATCCACAGGATGAAGACGACATGGAATACACGATGCAAAGGTTTAAAAAGGATATAAATTACGGAGACAATAGCTCGTGGCAAAGCATTAGACGGTATAATTCAGAATAGAACTGTAAATAAGAGAAATAAAAAGAAATGGTTTTCGGAATACAAACCATTGTTTTATATGAAGCAAAAGTAAATTCGTTGATAATGAAAGTAACATTCAGAATTAAGAGTTGTGTAAATGGATTTACTGCGGAGGTGATCCGCATGGATTAATGTTTGTAAATTGCTCCATTACAGACACCCAGGAAAATGTGAGTAGGCCTAAACGGATTTTAGAATGGCAAGCACAGGATTCAGTATGGCAAAATTTCATCTCAAATTTCAACGAAGGAGACTGGAATGATAGAAGGCTTGATGGGAACGATAAGAATGGAGAGACGAGAAGGAAAACTAATAGGGCTGGACTGAAGTAAAAAATAAGAAGACAAGAATTTAATGGACGAAGCGAGTTCTCACTTTTAGCTTGACGTTCCGGCATTTACTGTCTATCTATCTATCTGTTTGAGGCACGTCTCACGATAACTTTTGAATGCATCAAGTCTTGGCTTGCTTAATGTTTTTTAGATTGATCCTCCAAAAATAGAGGTAGGGAAAAAATGTAATTGGTCAAACATTTTGTTTAAATCGCAAAAATTCATGCCGGGGGTACCACATTGAAAAGAATTTTTACTAAAAATCTAGTATTCAGTTTTGGAAATCTTAAAATTTTAGGATACCAGGTCCCAAAAAATGAATCAACCTTTTGAAAGAATTGTAAAAATCTATGCCGTGTACCCAACTCCGAATGTAGTGTTACATTAAAAATTTTTTATCTGTAGTGGCACCATGGGTCAATATTGAAAGTCCAAATTTTGAATAAACTGTTAAAGTCTATGTGGAGCACAAAATTACGATACGAAAATACAACTCGCAGCTTATATGATTTGACAAAATCAATATCTACCAACACCTCTTTCAAATTTTGGATCCCTTAAAAAGCTTGTAAGCTTACTTTTCAACAAAAAAAATGCATATATCTGTTAAGGTATTCCAGATAGGCTTATACATGCATATGGAAAAATAAATAAACTTAAAAGCTAGGACTAAATTATTCATTTAGGAATTTTAGTTATAAATTTAAGTAAAAAAAAAGAATGCACTGTTCAGGATTTCTATTGTATTGGTAATAATAAAAAAGTAATGACTTTTGTCTGCTTTACAGTTGTTATTTTACTAAACAAATAGGGGATTTTGTAATTTTTATTTTTTTTATTTTTTAAGATACAATAAAACTGTGGTAAGGTCACTCTTCGTGGGTTTTGTCGGCTAACGCTAAAGACGAACTCGGCTAACATATTCGCAGCTTTTGAAAAAAAAAAAAGATTAATTTGACTTTATCTAATAATAGGCCTAAACGTATTTCGCTCATAATAGTGAGCTAGGTGTGTAGCTCTAGTCTATAGTATGTTTGTGTACGACGTGTACGTAGTCTTAAGTGTTTATCATTAATATGTGCTCCATGCTCAAGCCCAAAAATGGTGAGTCGTTTTTGGGATATGCGAGATCTGATACTAAACCCTTATAAATTAACGGCTTGTTTCTATATTTTCTTTATATTAGATACTTTAATCAATTTCACAGAATCAGTGTTACATTTGTTCAGCTTGTTTTCTATATACATAGTTCTTTAACATACTGTAACTGATGACGTGACTGATAAAATATCTTCAGTATTTTCGGTTTTAGGCTGATTGTCAGCAAAGAACAATACGTTTAGGTACTTACTGCGATCAACTTATGTGCCAGAACTTATTCTTAGCTCCTTCCATTCCATTTACACACATACTAAACAGTGTCGGCGACTTCTTCATCTCCTGTTCTTGATTGATGAGACTTTGCAACTTATGAGATTGGCAGACATTATACGTAAATATGTCGCCCCCCTACCACAGAATTTAAATTCACAAGTTTGTTGGTTGTGGCACGTCTTTACACTCAAAGGTACGATTTTACATGAAATTATCATAACTAAATGAACAACTCTAAGCGTCTACGAAACACTTTTGGTTTAAGTAGGTGTACTTTTTGTTAGTGAAAATATTAGGATGAGTTCACAGCTCTTTAACAGTCGAAGAAAAATAACCCAAGCCAGGAAAGGTGGCCGATTAACTTACGCGCGCGCGCGCGTGTGTGTGGTCAGACAAGCTAACGTTAGGTGACGTTAATTTCCAACAATTTTACGTTTTAGTAAAACTAATGACTTGTACACATTAATTATTATACAATTACAATACACATTAATCATTACAATAGACTACGCACAATCAAAAGAGAGGCCTGAAAATAAATGAGAGTAAAACTAAGCATATGGAAGTCCGAAGAAACGCGACAAACAAGCTTCCTAATCTAACAGCTGGAAATTATAAATGTGAACATGTTTAACAGTTTTCTTACTTAAGATCACAGATTACTCAGACTAGTAACAGAAACAATGTTCCATATTGTAAGTGGAAATAGATGTTATTACTCCTATGAAAAGTTGCTCAAATTCAGAATACTAAGCAAAAATCTAAACACATATAGAAGTTACACTGATCGAATGGTTGCTCGGCACTTTGTAGAACATTTTATTAATACTTGAATTTAATAAGTAAACACTTAGTATAGTTCTACAGATTTTTATATTCCTGCCCAATTGTTTCACCAGTTACGGCAGCTTCAGAGGTTGGATTTGAACTGGCAGATTTGAAATGTATGGTCGTACACTACCTCCACTCCTCCCCCGCCTGATGTACATTTTAAATCTGTCAGTTCAAATCCAACCTCTGAAGCTGCCGAAACTGGTGAACAATTGTCAAGAAAATAAACAATAGAACCATACCAAATGTTTATTCAAGTACATATAGAACTTGAACCATATATACTCGACCTGCAGTAGCATATGAATGCGAAGCCTAGACATTAAGTAATGCACATTAACAACAACTTATAATACATGGGCGTAAAAGCTTGCGAACAATTTTTGGACCTGGGCAAACTGAAGATGGGTCCTACAGGATACGAACGAATTATGAATTGGATCAATTAATGTATGGTGCTGACAAAGTCCAGTTCATCACATAGAATGTGACGTAAGATGATAGCACAATAACTAAAATAATCGCAGACCGGAAACCAGTAGGCAGAAGAACTAGAGAAACACCTAGGAAAACATGGATAGATGACGTAGAGGATGATTTGAGAAGTATGAATGTGAGAGGTTTGATAAAGTTGTGTGGAGACAGGACAGAATGAAAAATTGTAATTGACCAGGCTAAGACCCACAATGGGTTGTGATGCCAGAAGAAGAAGAACTTACTAATCAATTTCCTATTTGATCGCTCGCTGAAACGTAGTCCAGGATTTAGAGATAACTTTGAGGTCTTTAATTCAGAGTAGTCTTATTTTATAACTCACATATTTGTGTACAGGGGCGTCTCGACATAAGCAGTAGATGTGTTCTCAGAATTTGTCACCTATAAGCAAAATCGCGGAAACGGTAATGTCTTACGACTGCGTGATACGTGGTACATTAATTTATTATACAGTAAACATTTGTTAATGGACATTTTTATATATTAAATTAATATTATTAACATTTGAGAAGAATACATAAAAACAACTACGTTCCTATTCAAACAATAGGCTTAGTAATGTATTCAGCACAGGCAGTAAGTTGTGTAATGAAACCGTTTATGTGTTAAGGGACAGTGGTCAGCATTGACACCAAATGACCTTCAGATGCTCCATCATGCATTTCCTTCAAAACAGAGTCCACTTTACTTCTAGGACCTACAGATGCATGACCATGTCTCGCCCATCTGCCCTTTCCCAAGATCTTTTCAGTAGTCCGTTCTCCAAGGTTAGAGATTCTCATTGTGCCCAAGCTCTTCAGCACTGCGGAACCGTGGCAGATATCTTGACAATCGGGGCGACGAGCCTCTTCTTTTCCTGTCAAGATCGGTCTAATATCTTTTTCAGTAGTCTGTTCATCTGTTCTTGCCAGAAATCATGTGTTGTCCAATCGTCTGTCAAGAAATTTATAATGATGGCTTGAACGTGTTCACTCACGTTCTATTTTCCCTTTCTCCAGCCAAGACGTCAATCTTTCGAGCACGATTTTCGAGATAAGCTACCGCACTACCATGCAGACACCCCCGCCGATGTTGTACCTTGACGTCATATTTTTGCAAACGTTCGAGGCACCTTGCCAACTGCCCTTTCAGATTTTTAAACCTCAGGATCCACGCGAGCGCGGCATGGTCGATAAGTAGTGAAATACACTTACTGTAATACACTATTTGCTTCCGAGCATAATGTGAGGGCTTGATCACACTGGAATGTTCGCTTATTTCCCGTCCACTCATGTAGTGGTTTAGCCATAGTAGCGAAGCCTTTTACAAAACTCCTGTAAAATGAGCATAACCCCTGGAAATTCGTCTTCCTGACATCGTGTTTAGTCTTCAGAATGGCGTCTGCTTTATTGGTATCTACACTAATACCAGCTGCCGAGACCCAAATATTGTACTTCCTTCTGAAATAGATAATACTTCTTCGGTTTTAGCTTCAGGTGGACATCACGATTTCTGGTTAGAACCTCCTTAACGTTTTTCAGATGATCCTTAAAAGTCCTTCCAATAACTATGCCATCGTCTAAGTACACAAGGCAAGTTTTCCATATCCGGCCCGGAGGACCAAATACATTAGTCTTTCAAATGTTGCTGGTGCATTACACAGTACAAGTGGTATGACTTTAAACTGGAAGAGGCGACTTGAGGTTGAAAAAGCTGTCTCTTCCTTATCTTCTTGAGGAAGACCCACTTCCCAATATGCGCTCTTCAGATCCAATGTGGAAAACCAGTGAGCTACAGATAGCTTGTCGAGCATGTCGTCAAGTGCGAGGTAGACGCGAGGTAGTGAATAGCAGTCTTTCTTTGTCACATCGTTCAGCCACCGTTAGTTTACGCAGAAACATTGCCCTCCGTCCTTCCTCACTACCAGCACTACTGGAGAATACCAAGCACTTGACGAAGGCTCGATTATTCCCTCTGTCCACATGTCGAGTACTAACCGAGATACCTCCTCCTCCTGCTTAGCTAACGAAGTTCTTCAAGATCGTATCAGTGTTGTATTCCCTGTATTGATTCGATGTTGTACAAAAGAGGTTCTTCCCAATTACTGGCCCCAAACTGCAAAAGCATCTTTAAATTGATGTACATTCTTTACATTCTTTAAATTCTTCAACTTAAGCCTCTGAGAGATCGTCAGGAGATTTACTCAACAGCTCCTCAAGTTCTTCTGGTAATTTGAAGTGTCTGAAGTCCTCGGTCTTCGTTGCGTCATTCCGGCTACCCAAACTACAGGGTAAATTTTACCCAGGTGTAGTCCATTGTAAAGTAACAGCCTGGTCCACAATATTTGCCACTCTAATAGGTACATTTCCGGTTTCGTCTGGTTTTTCTGGTAATTAGTACGCCCGGTGTGCTGACTACCTGGGGTTTGAATATAGAATACTGTTCTTTCCGTAGTAAGTACCTCGGTTTAACAATGATGATTTTTGTCAGAGTTTGGCGGGATAGTTACAGCCACTTGATTTATCACAGGCATTGAATTTATCAAATGCATGCTCTTCCGCACTAACAAACATAATAAAAAACAAAAACAAGAAACGCAAAAAAGTCCACACAGTTGAAGACAAAATGCGTGTGTGTTTGTCTTCAGTTCTACGAAATTGAAATTTTGTGTAAGAAAAGACAAGCTCAAGTTTTTTATTAAAAACTATAATGTTTTATTATAAGACCAATAGAGCCACTGTAAAATAAATGTTTAAGCTCTTGAATATTTTTCTCTTGTTGCTTTATGAAGACAAATATTAAGTAAAATTATATTAATTACTTTTGTCACCAATATCATAAAGTCTCTTAAGTTTCACAGCTCAGCTACCGAATGTGGCGCAGGACACTGGTTGAGAGCCACTTGTCTACATAACGTACTGATATAAACGCCCCCCCTTACATACTGATTCTCGTAACACTTTATTAATTTCATATTTTCTAAATGTAAAGTACAAATAGTGAAAAACGTATTGCACTGAATAAATGAATGTTGTTAAATGAGTAAACGTAGTAATAGTTGTACGATAAGCTGTAACACATAACGAACGAGGTACAATTTTTAACAGAAACTACCAAATAAGCCTACTTGGTTCACGCAAATGATGTGGTAGCTGTGGCAAGGAACACCAAAATTGTGGAAGAAACTTATACAAGATTTGAAATACCTGCACGAGGTCTTGAAAAAAATCTTGAAAAACTAAGTTTTATAAAGTTGTCGAGAGAACACAGAAGATGGTAATTGAATAAAGAAATTAAAAAGCTGACAAGTTCTAAGTACCTGGGTTCTTTCGATGCAGAAGGAAGTTCCATACTTGAAGAAACTGAGGAATGTGTAAAGGCAGGAAGCAGAGCCTACTTTGCACTACAACACATAATCAATCTATTGTTATTAGAGCCTCAAAAATAAGAATTTAAAACAATATTAAGTCCAGTTGTCACTAAGTCCAGTGGGTCTGAAACATGGACACTGACATCAATAGAGGAAAACATGATACAAAGAAACATCCTAAGGAAAACATACAAACCGGTTATGATGAACAGAGTGTGGAAATTAGGAGAAGTAACGAACTGCAGCAGCTCTATGGGGAACCTGGAATATTAGGTGAGATCAAAATGCAAAAATAAGGTGGGCATGTCACCTGCAAATGATGACAGAAGAAAGGATGCCCATAAGAATATTCCAGGGCAGACCAGGTGAAAGGAGGCCGTAAAGGAAACCAAAGAAAAGTTGGCTGGACAGTCTCGAGGAGGACCTAAGAAGACTTAGTGTCCGTAAATGGGAGACGAGTGGCGGAGGACTGAAGGGAATGGGGGGCGTGTTGTGAAAGAAGTCTAGACCCTATTTGGGTAGTAGCACTGAGGATGGATATTGATAAGAGTAGTTGTTCTTTTATTACGCTCAGATGTTAACATTTTTAACTTAAAACATTAAATTGGCAATTAACCTACGTTAGCTGCATCTACGTGTAATATGTTATGCGGCACAATGCGAATCATGGTTCTTGTCGACGGGTAAAAATATTAACTACTATACTTCACAACAATCCAATTTTCTCTTGCAAGGAAAAATATTATTGTCGTGAACCAGGGAAACAATTTAATGAGCAAAGGACTTCCCCCTTCCCTCCTTAACTCTCACTCAGTTATGCCGTCATAAAATATTGCCGACTTAAACGCGATTTCGTAACAAGTGGAAGTTCCCCGACGTGTCTGATCATATACATCGAGACTCGCCTGTACTTAGTTCAAATCGTTAAACGTTTGAATTAAACACATATTTTGCACACAAAACTATCAACACACCACATAGAAACACATAAGAAGTAAGTGTAACGTCTTTTTGTATTTACTCACTTTCGTAATATTTTGCGGGATCGTCCTCTAAAAAAATTTCTCATCGTTAAGTCGTGGAACACTGATACGGAAAAGCTGTTTTTATTCCTGCTTTTAATCTTCATGTTCAGCCCCACGTGATAGAAACATCTGCCTTTTTTTTTTGTCGGCACTGACAATATAAAATAACGATGTTTCTTTAGAAAAGTGTGTGGCTAATAATTACAGACAGTAATATCAGCATTGCTCCAGTTTTATTCAGTTAATAACGATTGCAGAAAATGTAAAGTGATGAATTATATGATAAAGTGTTAAATTTACTATAACATACACAGTATGTATTGGCAAAGAACAAAAAACATTTTGTTGTATAATGTGCTTCGGGAATTCAGCAGTCCTCTGATCACAACAAAACCCTTCCGTTATGTGCTGCTCTGTCAGACGTTTTAAAAATACAAAAAAATGCAGCACAAAACGCACTTCGCTTTTGCTGTTACCTGAAAAAACTAACCAGTTTCCACTTCCACCGTACTCTTTGGAACTGCTAACTGGGCAATGTTTTCTTCCTACAGTTTAAGAAAACAATTTTATGTCGTTTCCAGGCGCTCAAAAAAGTGGCACAAATTATTTCCTATCTGTCGTGTCTGCGAATACTTAATAACGGCTCTCCGCTTAGTGTTGGCTTTCTCCCGCAACAATTTGCTACCCGGCGTTGTTCTCTTTTAGTCTGACGGTCAAAACTTGTCACTTTTCGATAAACCTCGTAAGTTAATTTCTGTATCGTCAGCGATCATGATGTTAATCTAAACGGTATACAATACAAGATTTCTTCAAATGTTTGTGTAAATAGTTACGCGTCGAGGTTTAGTCGCCTTCAGATGTTTTCTGTACACTTGAATAATACCGCCCAATACTGCCCGTTTGTAGACATTAGAACAGACATTACGCAACGACCCGAGCTTCTGATGAACTCCGCCCCGGGGACAAGGATCTGGTGATATTTAAATATTTAAGTGTGGCTGTTACCGGCCGAGAGGTTTTAATTCAGGGTGATCGTTCGCCGAAGAAGGCTCCAAGATTCATCTACCACAGATGGATGTTGACCGAGGGTGCTGATGAGGCGATTACCCTGGAAACGGGAACAGAAGCGGTAGAATTTGTGAGAAAGTGTATGGTGGCGCTCAGGGAGCGGACACCTACAGGCACAGCGCAAACCTTGGTCCGTGAGACTGGAGCTTTCGCTTATGGTCCTTGCTAAGTAGGACTGGGATCGCGTAGGTAACCATCGGTATCACATAGATGGCAACGATGAGTTTGCCTAGACGGTGGGGCATTACTGCATAGCAGGGGGCGGAGTTGATATAAACAAATGACTGTTTTGCGGGCTACAGAAGGTGTCCGCCAGATGAGACGCCAGTCGAAATGAAGCTTTCACATCAGAAAAGCTTCACATTCTTCGTATCAGGAGACCAAGGGAGTCGGGTATCGCCTATGTTGAGAGGGATCTTTCTGCGTCTGGAGAAGACTACAGCTGTGCTCATGGCCGCGTTAATGGAGACCCTCCATTTGTCCGTCCACTGAACGTATACGTCCAGCTGTTTCTGGAGCCAAATCCGTCCTAACCAAATCGCAGATACCTTACTTACAAACAGCCTGACATTTGGCACGCCTTAATTTAAACTGACACACCGCGTGACACCAACATGGCCAATCTGCCGTAGGTGTAACGATAGCAGCCTGGTGTATATAAATCCCCCCAAAAACTGGTCCCGTAAAACTTGCGCGAAAATTTAAGTCGCGTAAATAGAGCTATTAAAATTAGTCTACTTGTTCTAAATTCTCATGTATGCACTGTACTTTGTTACTACAGAATAACAAATGCGTTCGTTTTATAAGATCGTAACGTAATATCACTAAGTCACTAGTAATTAAATAAACAACAATAATCTTTTTAGATAGATGCCGTTAAAAAAAATTACATTTAATTAATACCATTAATTACTTCTACTCTAAATCACTATCCCTAGGTAAATCTTCAACTGTTGCACCAGTCCGTAATGCTGTTGGTTGAAAAAGAACATCCAGAATTGGTTTGCTTAACTTTGATATTTCTTTCTTCTAGAATTATTTTTACGGTGCAATCTCGTTTTGACTTACCTTGAAATTGTACCACTTCTTTCACTGTCTGGATCTACATTTACAATAAAGTTAGTTGCGTTTTCAATCACAGAGATACCTTTTGTTATGTTTTGAGTTGTGAATAAGTTTCGTCTTTCTATTTTATCTGCCCCTTTTTCAAGTTTATTTTTCTTTTCTTGTTCTATTAGGTCTTCTGTTCTCAGCTCGGTAGCGGGAGGTTGTAGAAATTCTCCTAGATCGGAAATGTTTAAGTCGCTAAAATTACAGTTTATAACAAGTCTCCAAGGTCATTTATCATTATTTAAAAAACAATACAATAGTATACGACTTTAACCCTTGGACCAAACGATTTTGAAACAAACACGGTAAAGTGAATTCGCAAAGTATAGACCGCTTAAATGGCTCTTTCGTCAGTATTCCTAGTTATGACGAAACTGACAAACACGGAAAATAGTTTGGACCTATCCAAGAATAGACACTCCATTACAAATTGGACTAAACTTTGAATTAAATCCTGAGTAAATAATGAAGATGAAGATGCTGGATTTCGTTCCCGATGAAAGAAAACCTCTGTGTAGAGGTGAAGCGATGGGCTCTCTGAGAACATTCTTGTAAGAAGAAGAAGAGGAAAACCAAGAAATAGGTAACTGGCGGTTGTAGAGGAGGACTTGAAGGGAATTCATAACTGGAGAAGAGTTGCCTATGTTGGAATAAAGTGGTTGTCCAGGAGGCTTAGACTCACGCAGGGTTGCAATTTCAGAGAAACAATATATGGGTTACTGTAAAACACATTTGACAATATTGCTTCAACAGATTTAAAGTTCCCTATTTTAAACCCACGAATAGCTTTATTTAATTCATGCCTTTTTGAGAAGAAGTTATCGTCTTCCACAGGCACACGGCGTTAAGACAAATCTGATTTCACAGCAGTCGTATAGAAAGTTTAGTTTCCAATAAGAAAAGTCCTTGCGCTACAATTGTACTGCTGACAATGAAACATCAATACAGAAAGCGTAAACAGTAACGATAATGAAATCACACAAGCAACTAAGGATGTCGGCAACAATAACTTCATTACAACAATGACATTTTCTGCTACAAGATTATTTCATAGAAATTATTATTCCAATTTTCCACATATTCGACAACATAATATGAAAGATCTTCTTTGCCTTCAGACGTAGCCCGACACGCCTTTGTTAAAAACAAACAGAGAGTTTAAGTTATACAAAACACTCGAATTCGTTTATAACCAAATAGATATTTATCACAACTCTCGAAAAACTTATTATAAAAAATATCTTGGAGAAAACGTTTAAGTTTTCTTCGAATTAAGTATACTGTTCTTAATTAAAGAGTTTATAATTTTTATCTGGGTGTTATAATGACACTACTGAAGATTTCATACTGCGATTTGCCTGAAGTGAAAAACTATGATGCTCTATAAAAAACAGAAAGAGAGAGATCGAGAAGGGGCAATATAATTTGAACGGATCTCTTTTTCTAACGAGTATTGAAACTTGCGAGTACTGAAAAGAGAATTTTTTAAGGAAAATTACACCCACGGCAAATAGCAATTATATTACAATAAGTATAATCTAAGTAAGTTAATTAGGTTCAAATATACTGTAATGTTTAAGGGTCGCATAGAATAATTAGTCGAGATAGATGTGAATGGAATGAAACGGATTTATGAATGACGCTATTAATTTTCTGACAATCTACTGGTCTTATAATACAGTTTACAAAAAAATAATTAATATGTCTCTGTTGGCCTTGGTAACACAAACTAAATTTTAATTTCTGTGCAATTAAATAAATTAATATTTAAAAAATTCTTTCTATCTAATATACTATAAAGTATTTACTGATGTAACTTGTCTTTCTTTTAAATAATTTTTATATGTGTGTATTGATAATATAAGTTTACTTCCCTTTAATGTCGACTGCAGACCCTTCAGACTACGGGTTGATCCTATCTGGATGAATACGTGGGTTAATTTACTCTGTCCGGCTTCAGGATCGTTTTCGGGGTATTTCTCGCGGGCACGGTTACATACAATTTCACACCGCGAATAGATATTTTTACAGTTACTGGTGTGTTGGGGTTACGCCTATCCCGTTAACGCGAAGTGTCGATATACCGTAAACGGAGTAGCTTCAATTTTCGTGGATAGCAATCAATTATAATAATTATAGCAGTAACTCAACGGGAATGTTCTAACTCATGTTCATCGCGACTGGCAGACCTAACGTCATGGACCAGTGCGGCATTTACTCGTTCTCGATTCCGAACTGATCTTTACACTCGTTAATGATCTATCCGCTCATCGTCTTTTTCTTCAACTGAACGTAATCAGTTTTTTCGGTAACCGCTTCTTATGATTTTCTTATATATAATCAATTTTCCTGCAGCAGGACATATAGTACAGAACAATTCGTGTTCAATAAACCTGAAATATTTTACGACAGATTCTGTGGGCTATAAAACCACTTACTTAAAACACGCATAAATTCAGTTACTAATTTTTCGAACAACTACTGTCATCAGGTAGGTCTTTTTATGGCAAGTGTTTTGATATAAATCCCATTTCAATATAGTCCCATATTTTAATATATTCAAATTAATGTGTTTTTTTTTTAAGAATATTGCCTAAAATAATTACGTACCCTCGCACACATGCACAACACACGCGGCTAAATATTCTTACTCACCATTTCACTGGATCTAAAGTTGTTTTACAAGTCTAAAAATACTTAAAAATAACATTTATTACAATGTTCCTTATCACCTATCTTACAATGTTCAAACCTGCAATCTCTACTTATTCATATAGCGTCTTTTATATGCGAGTATATGCTTTATCTGCTACATTCTATATAATTATAATGTCCACGGTGATCAAAATTGGAATAGGTTGTAATAGGTCAAAATTGGAATATGCGAGCCACGTATTCCTGAATTATTATCGCTATGATGAATGGTTACTTATTAACTACGGACACTACTGAATTACGAGTATGTAATTACAAAGTGAGTTATTCAATAAGCAACGTTTTGTTAGTAGATAGTAGATTCAACAATATTATAATACAATGACCAACACGGAAGGTCTTTCTGATTTTAAAGTAGTCATTTCTTATTAATTCTGAAGTGAAAAAAGTATTCTGACATTTAAATCTCTTAATTAGCTCTCGTTTTCATGAAAAACAGGAATATCTTTTATGATTTAATAAAAAGTTCCAATTTTGCTAAAGAATTTTGAGTTCATACAATTTGGTTGGCAACACTGAGTAAACTATCTTTTTCCAAGGGAAGCCATTTTGATTACATACGTCCTTTATTGTGCCTTTTGTCATTCCCATGACATGGCGAAAACCCACAAACCACGTCAGTGATAGCTATTTCGACAACATGGAATGTCGATAAAATATGGACCCCCCATCCAAATACACTATCTACTATACCACCAGTAGCATATAGAGATGGTCTGGCTGTCCCTATCCCTCCATAACATTACATCCTAGAGCCTAATAGATATAATATAGGATGCGCAGAACTGCCCGAGTCCTTACACCAACATACTGATTTTATACCACAGATTCAACCTCGTTCTGAAAGCCACATAAGATTTCTCAAAATGAACTTCATGACTTAATTTAAGATTTGGAGTTACCGAAAAACAAAGCTGAATTTCTTGTGTCCAGGCTTCACCAGTGGAATCTCCTAGAGGAAAATATGTGTGTCTTCGTATAGAAGCTGACAAAATAAAACTTGACTTCATTTTTCAAAACAGAAAACGGCCTTGTTGCCTGCAGTGACGTAATTGGTACGATGACGTTTTTGAGAATAAAGCGCAATCCACTTAGCTAAAGATTTTTTATAGACTCATCTAAATGAAGCTAGAAAGCAGTTTTGCTTCTCAATGTAAATTCACTACGTCTGTTCCTGTTGGCCACGCTGTACATATTAGAGTTATGTGAGTCAAACTACTTCTTGTAGAAATTAATATATGAAGACCATCAACGCCAGATATGTGCAGATTTAAAGGTTACTGTCAAATTATTCTGAAGACATTTAAGGTATACTAAAAATATTGCTTCTTTCTTTGCCTGTGGGATAGTCGTGATAGGTCTGGACTTCCTAGAACATACCGAGAATTAGGCTGAAATATGTCGTGTAAAATACACTTTCTTGATTCGCATCTTGACTTCTTACGAAGCAACTGCCTTACAGTGAGCAGCGAACATGAAGGGCGCTTCCTGTAAGACATTTGGCGATGGAAAGAAGATATCAGATAAATTAGAACGCATCTATACTTGTTGACTATTGTTGGAGTGCGACAAGAGGTGCCCCCGTAAGTAGACTTTAAATATAAAAAAAAAAACAGAAACGATCAAAATAATAGATAAGAGTTCCATATATGTACATGGAATCTGACGTAGCAATAAACTCACATATATACATATCTTGATAACAAGAGCTAATGAAAGTGTTCTGAAGAGTGAATGAATGTTCTGATATTCTGGTTTATCCCCACATTTTTAGTTGGAATTGACTATTTTGCTAAAGGGAAGAGACAAAACTTTTATTTTTTATTTTTTGTTGACTAGTGATATAATGTGTTCCACTCCACTATTCTCAGCCACTTCCGAGAAGCGCTTACGAACGTTTAAGTTCACTTTCAGATCGGACCAAAAGGCTGTGATATTGTGTTCCGGCCTTAAGATGAACTGAAACGTTCGTACGCGTTTGTCGGAAGTCACTGAGAATATCGGAGTGCAACAAGTGATATTCTATCGTATAGCCTAACTGTTGGAAATGGTATTAGTGTACATAGGAAACATTACTGGGATCAGCCGTGTACCAGTAATGTAGAAAGATTAATTACTTTACGTTTATTATTATTAGGTACATTTTGTACATTTTTGTACATTTTGCCGATCCCGTTTTTCCTGGAGGTCTTACAACTCGGTGAATCTCTCGCAGGCAGCCTGGCATCTTTTTATAATTTTTTTGTCTTTGCTGTCTTCACTGGCCGGTTCCCTGTCGGATCAGTACCCTCCAGTTTTGTATCTCCAGATCTGCCGTATTTGCAGCTGATCCTGCCGTCCTGCTTTTCGTTTCCCTCTTGATTTGTTCTTCAGTGGTCTCCATGTCGTTACGTTCCCTATTATCGCTTCGAATGTTCATCTCTGCACGTATCCAATCCAGCTAACCTATATGCTTATACAGAGTCAGGCAACAGGATCTGACGATTTTCAAAGGCTCACAAAGGAATGCTAGAAAATAACATAGAAATATATAATGAAACAAATAAAATATATAGTAGTTGCCATTTATTTCTCATGCCTTAGTTTAAAAAAATTACATTTCATAGGTGTTCACCACGGCGATTTGTAAGTTCCCCCAATCTTCGATGAAAATTCCCCATGACCCTCTTAAGCACTCAGAATGGCGATTTAAATAGTCTATCTCATCGTGTATTTCGTCCTTCAGTTCTTGAATTGTTTGTGGTCTGTTTCTGTAAACTTTGTCTTTTAGATACCACCAGATAAATTAATAGTCTGGAAGAGCTATACCAGGAGATCTCCCAGCCCAACGTAAATTACCAAATCTTGAGATCAGCTTCCCGTTTAAAAACTGTCCGCAATATTCTTTCTCTCCCGTATGGATCGACAGCATTAAAAGACTTCATCTATGACAGGATAGAATTACGAGAAATAACGCGGTCGTGCAAGTCCATAATTCACACGGAACCTTTGTTGAGTTAAAATAATAGACAACTGAGTTATAATCAAGACAACTAAAATAATAGAGTTAGTTTCGACTTAGTAAAAACGCGCCTGCATGTCGACCAGTTGTCCATGGCGTATTTAATGGCAAGACTGTAGCTCGCTCCAGCTGTAACAGATTATATCTCCTCCACCGAGATTCATGGTTACCGCAACATCATTAAATTCGTCAGATGCTGTTGCGGGACCCTATATACGTAGTAGCGGATAAAGACTAGCCAAAACCCGCAGCAGCCTTTCAGTTTGAAGCCCCAGCTACGTTTTTTTATTGTATAACTATATATATATATATATATATTTTATAGTTGTTTAGTAGTATATACCCAGTGGCGGATTATCCATAACGCTAGGGTGTGCTGCAGCGCCGGGCACCAGTGCCTCAGCTGTCAGAGGGGGCACCATTCAGCTGAATTGACTAAGCGAAGTAAAGCTTATGATCACTTTACGCAAATGTTTGGTTTTCTTATACAGTTTTTAGCCATAGAAAGTGTCGAGTTGGAAAATCAAGCCAAAGCTCTTATAGAAGTTTATTCGAATGATCTGAATAACTTCTAATAGAATTGGAGCACTTTGTGCTACGAGTAAAATTGCAAGAAAGAAGTTTTTTTCAAATCGTTCGAATGAAGATTCTGTAATACTTTGTCCACTCAAAGTATTAAACTGGATTATTGACTGTAAAATGATTGATGTATTTCCGAATATATACATTGCTTATCGTCTGCTTTTTGCGATTCCAATAGCTAACTGCGAATTTGAAAGTTCATCAATGATATGTTGAGTTCAGTTATGGGAGATGAGAGATTATCTTCGTTAGCAAGGTTGAATATTGAAAGCAAGATACTTGAATCGCGTGAATTAGTAGAAATTATATAAGACTTCGTTAAGGCAAAATCAAGAAAAAATGGATCGATTAGTATTTTCTAAGCTTAAGTACTACTATGCTCATTGTAATCACTACTTAGCTAAATATTTATTGTAACTTGAGAGTTTAATAAAATAATTGTTAACTTTCAAAATTGTGAAAACTATTTATCAGTGTAAATAATGGATAAAAGTTTGAATTTTCAATCGAGAGGGGGGCATCAGTCTGATGGCAGCTGAGGGCAACACGCGCTTCTAATCCGACCCTGTACATACCACATTACTTTTTATTTACAGATTTTAACTAAAGAAAAAAAAGAAGACGTATACAATGAGCAAAAACAAGTTTTATTTATTTAACAACTAAGTTACATAGAAATTAAAATATGTTTATGAGCTTTATTTTACGGAATTTATCTACTGTCATAAAAATACTCGGTTTTTCTTTCTGTAGATCAAATTCCCAAGTTTTTCAGTCTTTCTTCACTCGTCGTTATCCTAAGATCGTTTTTTATTAATTTCAATTTTGAGAATCTTCTCTTACATGAAGCCTAATACACGCAATTCCTCAAATCGACATGTTACCTCTAATTTAAGTAATCCATTCTCAGATCGAAAGCAAACAAACATTTTTCAGTTATAGGGGGTATAAAGTGGAGATAAAGGATTCTACTGAAATGTTGTTGGAACCTATATAGGGACCACGCCTATTAAAAGGGACCGGGACGTACATTGTATTTACCGACTGATTATGTTCTTCCGATCCAGCGGCTCTTCTACGGTTTTGTTTTTCAGCTATCTATGTTTTCTGTCGGCAAGTTATCTTGATCTGTATACTTTCTTCCAAACATCTTTAGTTTATCACTGACCATCAGGCACATGACTTGGATGGGACAATGTCACTACAGATCTAATAACTTCCCCTTATATTCTCGTCTTTGACTACTAATATTTCTGTCTCTCATAAGTCTGTGGTGTCTCCAATATTTTCCTTTCACAGCGTGTATACGTTCTTGGAATATACGTATTAGATAAATAAATTTACCGGCAACTCCATGGGAGGTCGTCGCTCCTTACCTCTGGGGTTTTCGTCTTGTTTATTTTCTACTTCCTCGCAAGAAGTCACTTCCATTGTATTGTACACGAGCGCGCGTGTGCAATAAAAACGTAAGTAAAACATTAATAATTAATTATATGCAGTGAAATGTTATATGGCTTCATTATTTAAAGTTTATAGCTTTTTTATGTACAGACCACGACAAAAGCATTGTACGGACGACTAACACTCATCGAAACCAACCTGACGATGAGTTAAGTATCGAAAGCGCTATTCGTTTTTACAACGCCTTTATAGTGGTATGTACATACAATGTATTAATAATTATAAAAACTGTTCTGTCTCTCAACATTGCTGTAGTGACGAAAGTTTATGTAATAGGCCTTCTGTGAATTGGCAGTAGTTTATTTACTAATGAAACATAATATAAACAGGGAATGTTAACAGTTTCTTACTACAGTGGATGGCATTACTACCGGCCAATTACAATTTACCTCATTGTCTGTTAAAAACTAATGAAAACAACAGCGAACGGCCAGTCATGAAGACAATCATAAAAATCATATGTGCTCGGCCAATCAGCAATTTCCTTACACCATTGCTGTCTCTAATCGCTCTTACCCAAACTTGCCATTTATTTCTCTTATCCCTTCCTCTCTTAACACCGTCTACCATCGTTCATTTGTCATATGCCTCTTCTCCTCTTCACATCCACTGTACCCTCAAGAACAGTTACTAATATTTCTTTTCTTCTTATAATATGTTCCATCCAGTTCCCTTCCTCTCCTGCATTGTATCTAAAAATCGTCTGTTTTCCTTCATTGCCTTCAGAGCCTCCTCATTACTTAGACTTAAAACCCATTTTACTCTCTCCATTTTCTCCATACGATATCTCAAAAGCCTCAATCCTATCTCCCCCCCCCCGTAGCCCATCTTTGACATCCTTATATAACAGAATAATAAAACACAGCACCTCATCAAAATCTCTTCTGCATTTTCAGATCCCTACTGCTGCAAAATAAGTTCTTCTTACTAACGGCTTCTTTAGCCAAGGAAGTTCTTGTTTTAATCTCAGCTTAGATCCTTCTGCTCTTTATTAGCATATTCCTAAAACGTCTGTACACTTCAACGTATTGTATTTTCCCTTCCTGTGTCATGATATCGTTTTCTCATTGCTTTAATTAATTCTCGTAACATCTGTTTTGGTTACTTTTATCTCCATGCCGTATTTCTTCATTACTTCTTCCAATATAGATATTTATTCTTTCCAGTGTTGCAGCTAGAATTGCCGAATCTGACACAGTTTACCGTTTACCAGATTTTCCGTATAAACTATTTCTCTTCGTTCTCCAAAATATCTCCTCCGTATAGAAGTTAATCGGGGTTGGTGGTAGACAGTAGATTTGCCTCATTCCACTACCCAGCTCTAGACAGTTATGATGATGACATAAATACTGGATCAAATTTTAAAAGAGTATAAGATGAAAATCACTAAAAGAAATCAGAAGTTACAGTTACTGGCAGAGACACTACAACGGAAGCTCGATATACGATTAGATGGTGCAAAACTTAAGACAGGTTAATGTCTTCACGTATTTTGGAAGCAGAATAACAGCTGATGGAAGGATCATAGAGGACATTAAATACTGTATGTAATAGCTCAAGATAAAGTTGCAAGAAGGAAAGGCTATTCATATCAGATAATGTCAGTATTGAAACAAGGAAATTTTGTTAAACATATTGTATGGAATCAGGTTTGGTGGACCAGGGACGGGGACAATTGGTAAGACAGAAAAGAACACACTCGATGCTTCTGTGATTTACTGTTTGAGACGACTCCAGAACATTTAATGCAAAGAGGAAGCCTCGAATGAAGAAACTAACCAAGAAACGAGTAATATGGGAACCTAAATACTAGAAGAAATAAATGGATTGGACATCTGAAGACATAGTACGAGTACATACTAGTAACCACAATAGAAAATAACTAGAAGAGTAGATGTATAGAGGACTGCCAAGGAAACGATTCATGAAACAAGTAACTAAAACTGTGGAAGTCAGGAAGTTATAGCACAATCAGAATGGACAATGAACATGACACTGGAAAGGAAGTTCTGAGGAATATTTATAGGTATATTTGATTATAATGAGTATCTGAGGTACTGATTATTATAAGGTATATTTGAAAACTCTAACATTTTTAAATAACATATCAGTTGATTTTAAACAAAACCTACAGGACCAGTAAATTAAGCTGTCAAATTTGTAAGAGAAACTCGATGGTCCGTTAAAGGTTAGGACTGGTTCCGTGATGGGTGTGAGAACAACAGAGTGTCCTCCCCTTCGTTTTGCAAAGTGCTGTAGTTAAAGGACAGAATTTAATATGGAACCTACATTTAAAAAAGACTTGTATGAACCCACAAGTTTACAGTGTACTAAAATTTATTTTTTTAATAGAAAAACAATTGCTGCATAATGTAATTATTTGATTACATTATTAGCAACAACAAAAATAAAATCAGTACTTAGTAGTGTACCGCTCAACCAACAGAAATGTAGACTTACGTACTTCAGTATGTCAATAAGGTAAAAGAAAAAATAACAATTCATAATTTAGGTCTCTCTCTTTTTAAAAACAATTCAACATATAAAATAATTAATTAGCGATTATACACAATAAAAGCAGTACATATTTAAACATTATACGAAAACACTCAGGTTTCTGGTTCTAGGGGGTTCTATTTTAACTGTCTGACGGTTACGGATAACCGAGTTTTAACTGTATTGACTTCATCAGATGACGGAATTTGTCATTTTCCTCATTTGGAAAATTGTAGAAATTTTCCAAGAGTAGAGTAAAATTCGTTTTATTTACCAAACGGAAAATAAAATACCAGCAGAGCAGAAAATTATTTTCCTGGCCCTATATTCAGTAGACCAAGGTCGTAACTCCGGCTTCTTTATTACCGGCGTTTAGAAATTTATGCAAATCACAGTATTAAGAGTTTCATTGACACACCGTTTGTGTATACTGTGTATCAGAGAACGTTGGTACAGCGTTATCACACCTTCTATCATGTTCTATCATTGTATTACTCTACAGTTATTATCATATTTATACGTTACACTGTAACCGGTAGTGTTACGTTGTGTGGTAAAACACATTTATATCAATAGTATATTCTGATGTAGACTATTAATATTAATAGATGTAATGTTAGTAAGTAGACATACAGATGAGAATTATACCAAGTATTTGTTATATAAGTAAGAGGTGTGTACTAGCGAGGCGACACGTTGGCGCCGAGCAAGTGTAAAATTGTATTGTATATACAACTTTCCAAGTCGTAAAGATATAAAACGCTTTGTTTGCACAAAACAGCAAAAAAATATGAAGTACCGTTAGAAATAGGGTGTTTTCGGCCTTCAAAATACAAAGAGTGATACGTCATAACGGGGGTGGTTTTAGAAAACAAATTTCTCTTTTTAACGAGATAACGGTCTGGCGGAAAGAAGTGCACGTCTATAAGAGTTCTCCAATCAGGGATAGCGTCACCTCTGCGCGCGAAGTTATTTCGAGTGTTAACTGGATAATTTCAAACTTACTGGCAACACTTTTGAATTTTGGCCAATGATGGTAATCTTAAGAGTAGCGGCAGTATGGGAAGTCTATGTGAAACTATAAAAGTAACTCCTGAAGGAACTTAGAGGAGAATCAGTCAGTCAGTTACCAGTTAGCAAGCAGTCAGTCTGTGGAAGTTTGTTAGTGGCAGTTTTTGCTAGTCGTTGTTGGAGAGAGTTAGAAGTTATGTCTTAAACAATCATTAAGCAATCTAAGACAGTCTGCAACATATTCATTCAGTCAATCAGTATTCGGTCATTAGACAAACCAGTTAGTTATCGTCATGAAGATGTAAAGTATGTAGTTAGGAGGAAGTGAAAAAAAGAACAAGCGGTTATTAATAAGTCAAGCAGTATTATTTAACCTGTGCGCGGCATCAAGAGCCAAGCAGTATTATTTATCATGTGCGCGGCCGTATGAGAAAGTCAAAGTTTCGGAGGGCGTGGTGAATGGTTATCGCGATAGTGTGTGAATAAAAAGCAGAGTAAGATCAATTGTGTTGTGAGGTGTAAAGTGTGGAACGAGCAGGATGGAGTAATGGATAATCAAACTCATGTAATCGTATCAAATTAAAATGTTGTAATCAAATAATTTCATGTAGTATAGTTGTCTACCTACGTTTAACCCGTTTCATTCTAAAAGAACCCATGAAGACGTTCAGATGCTGAAGTGTATTTTATATCTTACGACATAGAATCAGAGTACAAAGTTTAAATATTTAATATAAATTTGAATGATAGTTCGATATTCATGATATGTTAGATCTTAAGTCATGTCGTTGATCAAAGTTAATTTATGATGAGAATGAAGGAGATTTCTAGTACCAAGAGTAACTTAGCTATGTTATACATAATATTCAATGTGTTAATTAATCTCTTATAAGTTATAAATAATATTCAATGTGTTAATTAATCTCTTATGAATTATAAATAATATCCAATGTGTTAATTAATCTCATAAATTATAAAGAATAGTCAATGAACTAATTAAGCTCTCATAAATGATAGGCGATATTCAATGTGTAAACTAATTCCTTATCATTCCTTATCAATGATAAATGATATTCAATGTGTTCATGAATCTCTTGTGACGATTAGAAAGGGATAAAGAATTTTAGTAGCAATTGAGAAGTTATTTAATCTGTCAATTTGTAATAATAATGATGTTATATGTTATATTATTTAAATGTATACAAGTGATAAATATAGTATTGTTTATTTAGCATCTGAACATAAGAGTTGTTATTAACAACAAACCCTGAGATTCCTAATATCTCTGGCGCCCAGCATTCTATACTTAATAATTATAACATAAATTTAAATAATTGTATATTTGGCGTACGAACGCAAAGCTTTAAATAGAACAGCGTCCAGCGAGTAGTTATAACACTTATATAAATTTATGTTTGGATGGTATATTTGTGGACATCCGTGTCAAGTTTAAGCCGTAAAACTACATGTTAAAGACTGCAGACAGTCAGTCACAATAAAATTATAAATCTGTCCTCAGTACTTCAATTATAATTTTAAAATACTTTCTTATGTGAGTTCCTTACCAGGTCTGGCAGCATTCTTAGGTATTTTTATTAACGCAAGCATTTTTATCAGACTAATCCCATGCAGTCATTCTAATACTTTAGTCTGCATCCAGGAATGTCGACTTCCACCAATTATTTTCCTTTCTTTTGTTTAGTTTATAATGACTGTTGTAGGATGCGATGATTATTACTCATCGTTACATGTCCACCATATTCCAGTTTCCCTTTCGTTGAATTTCTTTTGACCTTCCCAATTCTTATTTATATGACAGCATGTGATGCTTCCAACTGATGGCTTCACATCTCTCGCATGCAACCGTTGTCTGTTTCAAATGTAAACCACATTTATTTTGTCTTCAATTAGACTATGCAGTTCCATACAGCCGCTGTCAGATGTTTACACATTTGGATTTTTCCTCGTACTTTTAAATTGTTTTGGCGATATTGTGAATTCCAAAAGTCGCACATTTTACGTAGAAGATATTTAAATGCGAAATATATTGTTCCGTTTGCACCGTTGTTTGACGGTAGTCTGATTTTTTGACCAGACTTTGTACGTTTTAACCTAAGCTCTACAAAGCCTCAGCCGTTAAGTGTGTGCTTGTTCAGAGTGCAGACCAAAGATTCAACAATATTCAACAAACCGTTATGACTTCTTAAACAGTGTTAGCAAACCATGCAAGTACTTTTACCTTTGTTGTACAACTGTTATACCGTTGGCGTATCACTGTTATATGATTGTTATACCATTATTGCACCACTGTTATATCTGTACTATTGTTATACAATTCTTATAATTTTACCAGTAGTTATTTTAAATACCAAACTGAAGTAAACCCTTGACAGCGCTTTATGATTTGGTAAGCGTCTAAATATGTAGCCCATTACGTTTCAGGTAAAAAATATCCAAACGCGTGAGTGGAAACGCAGGTTTTAATTACAGCATAAATTATTTCGATCATGGAAATATTAACTGATACCTTTCAGCATGAAATAACGAGTCCTTTTCTTTTTCAGGTAATCGGTGGCACGAGCGTTCTCAATGGGATGATGTACATCAGAGGTAGCAAGAAAGATTTCGATGACTGGGCCAAGCTGGGTAACACAGGATGGAGCTACCAGGATGTGCTACCCTACTTCCTGAAGTCAGAAGACAACCTGCAAGCGGACATTATGGACCCTGGTTACCACGGAGTCGGCGGATACCTGACCGTTACTCAGTTCCCTTATCACCCCCCTCTATCACATGCTATTCTTCAAGCTGGTCTTGAAATGGGATATCCGATCCGTGACCTGAACGGAGTCTCTCATACAGGTTTTGCCATTGCCCAAACGACAACCCGCAACGGTTCTCGTCTAAGCGTATCACGTGCCTTCCTTAGACCAATTAAGGACAGACCAAATCTCCATATTCTACTCAATACCACTGTCACCAAAATTCTCATCAATTCGACAAACAAACAGGCATATGGAGTAGAACTGTTACGAAGTGATGGAAGAACGGAAAACGTCATAGCCAAAAACGAAGTGATTCTTTCCGGAGGAGCTGTGAACTCACCGCAGGTACTGCTGTTGTCGGGAGTCGGACCGCAAGACGACTTAGCAAAAGTCGGCATACCCGTAGTGCACAACCTTCCTGGCGTCGGAAGGAACCTTCATAACCACGTGGCCTTCTTTCTTAATTTCTTTATCAACGACACAGCAACGACGCCACTGAACTGGGCTACAGCCATGGAATACCTGTTGTTCCGCGACGGTCTAATGTCTGGCACCGGCTTATCTGAAGTCACTGCTATCGTCAATTCAAAATACGCAAATTCTCTTGATGATCATCCCGATCTTCAGTTCTTCTTTGGTGGATACCTTGCAAACTGCGCTCGCACGGGTCAAGTTGGCGAAAGGAGCGGTGACGCAACAAACACTACAGGCCCTCCTCCTCAGAGAGTAGTCAACATAATACCGGCAGCTCTACACCCCAAAAGTCGGGGATTTTTAAGATTGAGAGACAAAAATCCGTTGTCACCGCCAATGATTTTCGCCAGATACCTTAGTCATCCCGCCGACGTTGCCACTCTTATAGAAGGTGTTAAGATCGGTCTGAAAATGGCAGAGACATCGGCTTTACAAAAATACGGTTTCCGTCTGGACACGACGCCTGTGATGGGATGCGAAAATCTGACTTTCGGATGCGACGCATACTGGGAATGCGCCATTCGTAGAAACACGGGTCCTGAAAATCACCAAGCCGGAAGCTGTAGAATGGGTCCGGCAGGTGACCCTGGTGCTGTAGTAGACCCCGAGCTGCGAGTACACGGAATCGACAGATTGAGAGTTATTGACGCCTCAGTAATGCCCAGTGTTACATCCGGCAATACCAACTCACCTACCATTATGATAGCCGAAAAAGGTTCAGATCTCATTAAAAGCAGGTGGATCGGAAGACGGTTGTGGTCTAAATGGTGAAATAATGTAAAATTAAAACACATCAGACTGTATAAAAAAAGGACTAAAAGTCTGAATATAAACGCTATATTGTAGATGTTACACCTCTATAATAGCATATGTCTACATTAGTAGATGTTTACTTTTAGGTAATTTTACTTAGGATAAATTATAAACTTATAGCATTAGTTAATGTACTATTATTACACCTGTGAATTGTATTAATACTGAATTATTATTGTGTATGACTAGTATTATTCTACTGTGCATCACTAAAATGAAATATGGCAAAGAACTGTACGAGTTAATTAACATAATTTATTTTCCAAGTAATCTAATCTATGTAATGCTTAATTATATATGACGTTTATTAGGTATGTAATTAACTGATATGTTATATTTACTTATATTTTATTAGTTTAGTATGTTGAACACGCTTTAATTATATCTTAAAACATATTTATATAAACAACTCACTATTAATTCAAGTATTACTAAGTAGTATTGTAATTTTCAGGGATGTAAGTGTATTCATTCACATAGATTGAATTATCTCTTCAGTCACACAAGAGATAGTAGAGCAATCACATCTGTATTCCAGTGTCTGCTCGTCACATTATAACACATAACAATTAACCATTCCTTGATAATGAATACATTCCTTAGACCAGTGATGTATATTAACTAGGAGCAGGAGTGCTGAGGTCTAATAATGACAGTATTCTCACAAAAAATAGATCTTCATGACACTTCCAGAAAGTATAGAGAGCTTTAATAACAAAGATTTTAGAAAAAAATTATATAAATGTTACTTATAATTGTCATCTTAATATTTTGGATACTTTCATTTTTAATCATTTTACTGCCTTGTTTGCACCTAACATAATCTGTGTTAGTTTCCCTGCCCCGTCACGATTTCCTCCTTTCCATATCCCTTCTTTCTCTGTCTACTATCAGTCCCATTTCTACCCCTGTAAGCTACGTAGGTTTCATTTCATCAAATCTGAAAGTTGTGACTACCAGTTGTGTTGCAAATACTTAATATTCAATTAGCTTATTACATATTCATATAGATTATAATCAGATTTAAGGGAAGTAAAAGGGGGGGAATAATAACTTTTGCTTTATTTTAACTGACAGAGTTGCATGCTGAATAACACCATTTTAATATTTTCAGTTATCTTAGTAAAATTAATGCAAATTTGAAGCTGGTGACCATGTTCCGACAGTTATGCAAAGTTGGTGTCTCTAATTTGTGAGTCTTGTTCTACCAAAGGTAAATTAGATATTCCAATATATCTGCTGATCTTATGCAAACTATATGTGTAACATTTTATTACATAAAATTTAATGGTTAGAAAATGTCTGCATTATAAGGAAAACCTGATACTGTAAAACCATTTCATGGAAGAGAATTGTTCTAAAATCATCTTTCTGTAAGGAAAAACAAAATGAGTGAACAAAACTTTGAAGATTTTGTAAACAATCACATTTAGTCCAGGTGATTGTGGTAACTTATTACTAATTAGCATAGTAATAATACAGTACATTGCAATTGTATTGTCAGCATTTGGAAATGGATAATTAATTGTAATGTATATGTCTAACACCCTGCACAGAAGGTGAATAATAAAAACACATACATGATGAAACCCTCATGTACATTAGGTCTGTTGGCAGTTCTATTCCTTATGTAACCATGGAAAGTAAAGCATATTTAGTATGAGCAAGTAAAAATGCGCAACTATTATTTTGAACCTTCTTGTCTGAAGATAAAAAAAAAACAAAAAAATGGAGCTCCAATTGTATACTTCAGTAGTGGCAAAACTTAACATTCATGTCTAACAAGTTTCTTGTACAGAATTTCATTTTCTCTATATCTAAAGAAATAATTTTTTATACAAGCATAAGCAATGAGGTAAAATGGATTTCGTGTTAATCTCACTGTTTGTGGGAACTGGAATGTGAGCATAACAAGAAATTCGTTTAAGTAAGAAACTGTAAATACTGATAAATGAAACCACATTTCTTTCACAGACATGAATACTGATAGCAGTAGATTAATATAAAACTGCACACATAAAAATCAAAGCCCGATGGACAGTTCGTTGTTAAATTCTTATATAGTTATTGTTTGGTCAGTGTTAATTATTAACATCTGTTATTATAAAAGGAAGATTTGTTTATAAAGTACTATAATTTATAAATGATAAACTACAGTGTTTCACATACCCACACACATACACGTGTGTGTGTGTGTGTGTGTGTGTGTGTGTGTGTGTGTGCCTTGGTTTTAAATGTATAGATGTTATTATTATGTATGCCGCCAATGATTCACAATTGTTTTTCAATTTAACATTAGAATTCAAAAGAACCTAATTCAGGTACAGTTTACCTGATCTATATAACTGTAGTGTAAAACTACAAAAATGCTTGATCTCTGCAACAAATGACTTTACATTGATATTTCTGCTTCACTTGGATTCACTATATCTTACACCTGATGTCACTAATACATTTTACCATTGTAACAAAGATTATAATCTTCAAAAATATGTTCACATTGTTGGCAAAGACACTTTAACAGTCATGAACGTTGTTTACCACTTATAACCTATTTATGTGTAATTCAGTAATGTTTCTTTCGTAAATGTGACACCAACACTTGTACTTCACAGCATTCTGTAGTAATGAAAAGTCATCACTACAGAGTCACTAACAAATAATTTCTATCATGTCACAAACATTGCTGTGGTGCATACGCTACGGCTTGTCTGCTACATGCCACATGCAGATGCTACATCACAGTCAAGTTTTACAAATTAGAAGAAACTGGTTGTTTGTGATTTTTTTCTGGAGTATTTTATGAGCAATAACTCTGATTCTACAAATTTGATCTTCTTTAACTAACAGTAAAGATGGGTGGCCCTTGGTACTATGCATTATTTCCCTTTGACAATTTATTCAGCTGTATTATGGAAGGTAGTAAAACCTGATTGGATGATTAAGCAAAGTTCCTTCATTTCTATTATGTTCTGTCCTGCATGTATTGCCATTACACTGAGTAGGCACTGAATAGTGCCTATATACAATTTTTATGAGGCTGGATGCAAGATTTGCATCTACCTAGAAGGCAGAGAATCGCATGATAGAAAATATAGTTTGTCAAATCAGTTTTTAACAACTTCGCTGAGAAGTAAACAATAATATTAATAAGTAAACACACACATTGATCAAGGACTGCAGAAAAGGTAGCACTGCATTATAAGAGTTTGTTTTGATTTCGTAGAAATTCAGGAAAATAGTAGTTATGAAAACAAATAATAATCAGAATCCACATGTAGATACTACTGATTACTAGACATTTCTTTTGACTAGTCTAGCTCAAGTTAGGGTGGAGAAGAGACAACTAGCTTTACATCATCTATAGCAGACAACTAACATAACATGTAGGCCTATTTCAGTTTCATTTTTGTTCGAGCTTGATATGATAATCAGCAGTATTGTGTAAAGTCCTTCAGTAATTGGCTCTTTCCACATTAATAGAATATGAAAAGGCTTGAGTTTCCATGATGTTTCATTTACAGTATTGTGCGAATTAATGTGAACACATCATAATTAAATTCTTGGATTTCGTTGTCCATGACGTGTCCGTTACTTAACTAAATATCACTAAACAGAGATACATTGAACACACAAAAGCACTCCACACCACTACAGAATATACCTTTGCAAACCACCTCATTGAAGCAAACCACAAATATAAAAACATCGACAATAACATGAACATTCTACACGTACACACAAAAGGGCAAAAACTAGACACTCTAGAACAATTAGAAATATACAAACACACAAAAACAAATAAAAACGACATCCTAAACGAACAGACACAATTCAAATCGCACGCATTATTTGAACACATCTCACCACACACACACACACAGCTTCAATCTTTCGAATAACTATCCTGTCGCCAACAACAAGACGGACAACGCTACCTATGGCAGCCTCTGATGAAGCCTTCTAAAGGTGAAAGCCGGCTTAGGCTGTAAGGTAAAACTTTACGTTTTTACTTATAAAAAACTTAGTGTTCCCAGTTGTCAATACTTTAGTGATATTTACATCATAATTATCACAATTTTACTTTTTTTTCACAGTTGGCAATACTTTTATGTCAAAGTAGCGGCCATTTTGTTTTACTGTTCTGACAGTCAGTGAGTAATGAGACATAGCAAGCTACAGACACGTTACATTTTTTTTTTTTTTTTTTTAGAATTATTGTGTTTTTGCTGAAGTAAGCTGAACTAAGGCTTTATTTGCTTTTTATTTTTGAAGATGGATATTACTCCCAAAAAGCGCACTAAAATTGTTACTTTGAGTGAACACAGTACACTAATGACTCAAAGAGATATTGCCAAGGAGTGTGGTGTGAGTTTAGGAGCTGTCAACAAGATTTTGAAGCAAAAAAGGGACACTGGGACGATTGAAGTGACCAGAAAAGGGAAATGTGGAAGGAAAAGAAAGACAACAGCAAGGGATGAAGCTTTTTTAATAAGTGAAAGTAAATTAAACCCTAGGAAAACCAGCCAAGAACTTCAGCAAGACTTAGCACATGCTGGAGTTATTGTTCATGACTCCACCGTACGAAAACGACTTATAGAAGGAGGAAGAAAAACAGTCAGACTTCAAAAAAAAAACCAGTTATTGACTGCTGCCATGATGACAAAACGATATGATTGGGCAACAAAACATGTGACCTGGACTGTTGAAGATTGGAGAAAAGTGTTGTTCTCAGATGAGAGCAATTTTTTGGTACAAGGACAGCGATCTCGTTTCGTTAGAAAAAGTGACAACGAAAAACTTATGACAGCTCATATTGATCAAACAGTTAAACATCCGTTAAAGAAGATGTTCTGGGGCTGCTTTTCTTATAAAGGTACTGGATGCCTTGTGCCAATCGAAGGCATGATGAACTCACAAAAATACAGAGACTTGCTAGAACACAGATTGGAAGCTGAACTAAGAAACGTTGATGCCAACGGTCAAGCAGTTTTTCAACAAGATTCGGCTCCATGTCACGTGTCCAAGATCATGATGAAATATTTCAAGGACAAAAAGATATCATGCCTTTAATGGCCAGGAAACTCACCGGACCTTAATCCGATTGAAAATCTGTGGGCTATTGTAAAAGCTAGACTTCGTAAAATAGATTGCACAACAAAAACAAAACTGATTGAGGCTGTAATCCACACATGGTTTTGAGACCAGCAAATATCAGAAAACTGTAAAAAACTTGTTGATTCTATGCCAAAACGTGTTGAAGAAGTTATAAAAGCCAAGGGAGGACATATTTCCTATTAAAACAATTTAAATAGTATCCTTTTCTCTTTTTTCTTCGTCTATAACTAATAAATGTTGTTTTTTTCAAATTATCACTTGTGTTCACATTAATTCGCACAGTACTGTAGAATATTTATATGGTTTAGTCAGTATAATTTTTTTTTTGTCTAGAAAGCTACAATATCTGGTAATTGCATGTATACTGTGAAATTTCATTTCAACAGAAACAATTTTGATATTTCACTTGTTCTAAAAATGGTATTTTTGTAATGATTCATGGTTGTCAAATACCCCCATATGGCTATCCTGATTATACTATTTTATAAATATGTTAAGCAGTGAGATAGCATTATGGTGTGTGTTGTCTTCAATCTCATGTATAGTTTCAATGCTTTCTTGTTATATCACATTTTAACAATAATACCATATTGTTATTACAGTATCAAAACACATGAATTGTTTATTCCTTTAATATTCTCTAATGTGGAACATGTAGGGTCAGATTGTGTTAAGTAACCAGTAAGTTACCTTTTCTAAATACAATTATTTCACTACGACTCGGAACACAAAACTTTTTATGGGTGAAAACGTAAACGTTTTACCTTATAACCTGAACCGGTTTTAAGATTCACCTCTGAAGAAGCTTTTTAAAAGTGATAACCGGTTCAGGTTATAAGGTAAAACTTTTACGTTTTTACACATAAAAAGGTTTGTGTTCCAAGTCCTAGTGAAATAATTATATTTAGTTAAGTAACGGACACGTCATGGACAACGAAATCCAAGACTTTACCTTTTCTCTCAGTACAGTTAAGTTATATACTGCTAATTATGTTTATTTCGTTTGCAAATAATTTAGTTTCACTAAATATAAACCGATATATTTTACGAGAACATTGATAGGAAACAGATTTGAAATGCATTCAGTATACAGAAGTGCTACTTAAGAAATTAAGATAGAAGCATGGAAATAATATTACTGTAATTATAAAATTATCACTTTGATAAAAGCAATCAAGGATACAACCATTCAGGCTAAAGTGAATTCAAAACAAATATACATTTTTTTTCATTCACTCGCAAAACTTTGTTAAGGGTCTGTATATGTCTACAGAGTGTGACATGCACCAAACTAACATGGTGGAAACACAGTGTGTATGTTGTACAACTCCTGATTCATGACCTGAAAATATGTACAAGCATGTCATAGAATGAGTATAACAAACAAACGTACATATACCAATTATTTTCATTGTACATTGTATTTGATAATCTCTTCCTTTCTGCAACCCCAAAAATTGTTAATTCCCATATTATGCAGTGTTGGATTCTCTGCAGAGAGGAAGTTTGACAGTAATTTTTGGGGAGGTAACAACTTATTATCAAAAGGTATTATATCTGCTAACTAATGAAACATTTATTTATAAAATCTTAATATATAATACACTCTTTCTTTCCATATAAAAATGGAACACGAATTTTTAGATAAAATTTTAATAAAACTGTATCTCTTTGTACGTTAACAAATATCTAACACTAGTGTTCTCTACTCTTAAATTGCCTAGTGTTAGGCAACAAAATTATAGAAAACAAAAGCTTACCCAGATTAAAGTGCACGGATAAAAATGTTGATTTTTCAAATGTTTACAATTGCATCATTTAAAAATTTGAAGTATAGGTTTTTGGTATTCTTAAAAGCATTAATATTTATTTTAAAACTAAAACTGTGCTAGGAGGGAAAATTTACCATATTTCTTCACCCCATGATATATCCAAGATTTGTTGGTAGCCCTTCAGAAGTAAATTCTGAATACCCTCTTACAATGGTATGTTACTGTAAAGTTAATTTTATAGGTAAGAACTCCTTTATCACAAGCTTATACACTAATCAGAAGACAATTTTAAATCACTGTTGTATAATATGTCAAAATTGTATTTAAGATAACAGAAATAAGCAGCTGCTGGTTTCTTCATTTAAAAGTATAGTTACTCCTTCTCAGTTTTAAGCAGCAAGATTCAATGTTTGTACATTCTGTAAGTAGATAATCTTTCTGTGTTTGTATATGCCTGCCCAGAATGTATTTTCTAAAATTTTATGTGCTTTCAGCTCAGGGTGAGTAAGGAATTATTTATGTCACTCCAAACATGCTTTAAATATGGAAACTGTAAACATTATATATCTTCACTTAGCACATTGTTTTAATTTTTTCTGTTCTGTACAGTTGATAATTTGTTAAAATTTGTTGTCATTTGTTGAATAGTGATTACAGAATGTCTATCATAAATGGATGACTCAATACTTACATAACTGGAGACAAAACATTTTTAAAATGCACACACACACACACACACACACTGTCTTATCTAATTTCAGTTTAGAAAGTACAATATGAAAACACATTTGCTATATACCACCAATAAAAACAGAAGTCAAGTAACATATAAGTAATATGCAATAAGTAATATCAATTACTTACAATTGTAATTGGTAAGTAACACGACAATTATATAGAAATTGTTTAATCTCATTCCTACTGTGTTTAATTTTTGGACATCCGTTTTTGGACATGCATTTTTTAAATCTCCTCTTTACAATCAGTGTCTAACATTTTTTAAGCTGGATAACATATTTTCTTGTATCGTCTAAAGTTGACGTTGGTACTATTTTAATGACTGCATTAAACTAAAAGAATAATATATTTTAATAATAAAGTCAATGCCATTATTTCTGAGTCCCTTTAAAAAATATATAATTAGATATATTTTATTATATAGCCTATGTACATAGGTGTATTGTTTTTATAATACTATAAGCATTGTAAACATACATACTTTTAATCAAAAAGTGTACAAATAGTTGACATAAATGAATAAATGAATTTACTCTAACAATTTTATTGTGTGTGTCTAATTTAATCATCCCTAGCATATTTTGCTACCCTATAATCCATAGATAGTGCAATGTGAGGAAAGTGTTGGAAAAAAATGTGGAGGAATACATCTGAATGGTGAGTCACCTGACTGCTGGTCTAGGCTGCATGAACAGCATACATTACATGTCTAGTCCTGACTCACACCTGAGTCACTTCACACACACACACACACACACACACACACACACACACACACACACACACACACACACACACACACACACACACACACACACACACACACACACACACACACACACACAAATAACACTTCACCCTCATTTACAGCCCATGACTTTAATATAGTCATAAATAATTAAAACCTAGCAAAATTAAAACAAAAATTCTCCAACTTTTTACAAAAATTGATTAAAAAATAATAGTAAGAATGAAAGTAGAAATATTCTAACTGATATCTGTAATATGTTTATACTTGACTGATCTAGCAAAAAAAAATATTTTCTTAGTGTATGAAAACAACACTTTATTGGAAAATGGAATTGAAACGTGCAAGAAAAAAGGACCTCATCAAAAGTTACATTGTTATGACAATTATGTAATGGTCTTGACAAGTCGGCAGGTGCAGTTACATAAAAGTTCTACACATTTCTCAACTAGCCTAGTGTTTATATCGCCACCTGGCGATGTTGTAGAGCGTGGATCAAGTGATTGTTGTGGATTAGTTGAAAGTGATTATTGTATTATACTTTGTGCCCAATAGTTGACATTACTATTGCGTGTGGATAAATTTGCATTTTGAATTATTGTCTTGGATTTCGTTGTCCATGACGTGTCCGTTACTTAACTAAATATCACTATTACATTAACGACTCGGAACACTAGGTTTTTTTATAAGTAAAAGCATAAAGTTTTACCTTACAGCCTGAACCGGTTTTTTTAAAGGAGAAAACCAGCTCAGGCTTTAAGGTAAAACTTTATGCTTTTACTTATAAAAAACCTAGTGTTCCGAGTCGTTAATGTAATAGTGATATTTAGTTGAATTATTGTAGGAGAGTACCTTGTTGATTGTGACCAATTGAAGCTGGCAATTAGTGACTTCGTTGGGGCCTGTATTTTGTTTCCAGTGAGCAACATGACGATCCATTAGATCGTCGTAACAGTGGGTCAGAAGTGCAACAGAACCTCTAACAGTGGAAACATAGGACACTTTGTAGAAGAGTAGTGTACATTGTAATTAATCTGTAAACATGGATACCAGCCAGCCGATGGAAGCTTTCCAAGCACTGCTATGGCAAACACAGGAACAACAAAAAGCAGAATGATAACAAGAGGCAATAAGGCAGAGGAATGACAGAAAGCACTAATGCTGGAAACGGAATAACGACAAAACGTAGAATGTAAGCATGAAATAGATGACATCAAAGAATTGATACAAGAGCAAGAGAATATTCAAGAATGTACCACTGCAGAGCTGGGTCTATTACAAGGTGAGATAAGCAAGTTATGAGAATATCAGAGGTACATGAATTAGTGACACTAAAAATAGCCGAAGTAGAAAAATTTGTCTCGAGTGTGAAAGAAGCTATGTCAACAAAAATATCTGCAGTAGAAGACTCAATTGCAAATATAAAAGGACAAATTAAAAGTGAAGTCAAGCAATTAATGAAAATACAACCATGCAATTAAAATTCTAACAGATTCTACCTATGATGAAGACAGAAAAAGACACAGAAAATAAGACAATAGAGAAAGTCATTTTGCTGCAGTTGGGGCAGTTCATGTCAAGGTCCCAACCTTTGATGGAAGCACTCACTGGACAACATATCTTCAGCAATTTGAAGCCACTGCTTTTACAAATAATTGGATGGAGAAAGATAAGGCAGTTTCACTCGTTCTCACTTTGAAAGGACCTGCAGCAGAGCTACTACAGAAAATGCCAGAACATCTATGCCGAATTGATAAAAGCTTTAGAATTACGGTATGGTGATAAACGTTTGTAAGATGTGTACTCAGAGGCGGCTCACTCATAAGGGCACATGGTCACGTGCCCCACCAGAAAATCATGAAATAAATAAATATTGTAGAAACGTCCTCGTTTCAAATGATAGCAATAGGTTGTAACAGTGAGAAGTCTGGAGAAATGTGGCAATGCAAAAACAAACGTGGCAACATAGCGATGGTCACAGCGACCGTTGTGACCCAGGTAGCACTACTCCCTTCCACTTTCTTAACTTTCTTGTGGTGGGAGAGCGTAATGCTTAATTCCCATAGCGTTCGGTCACACTAGACTATGTGACCAGAAATTAACAGTCTTCAAGTAGTACAACTCTGAATCCTGTAGGTGCACCACATTACTGCAACTAACGGATATGAATCGGAGCTATTTAGTAGACTATTACATTTTACTGCCATCTGAGCTGTGCTATAATACTGATAATTACCGTACTGTTACTTTCTTAGTATATATTATTACGAAATAATGATATTATAATGTTTCTATCGTGAATATGATTATAACAATTTTTGCGATTTTATATGATTTTAAATTATATTCTCATTGAAGGAAATATTAAAATAGAATGTGTACCTAGAGCGGTTATGTTATGTTCTACACGATAATTGTGGTGGCAGTGCTTTTAGTAATTGCATAAATTGTAGTGTTACAAGTGGTTTTCAGTAATCAGTGTTACACACGCGTGTAAATAACGGTATTGAAAATTATTCAAGTGTCGGTATTTTGTGTGCTTGTGTAAATCTCTGAGACAAAAATGAATGATGTCAAGTATTTATAGAGTAAAACTTTGTGCTATGAAGATAGGTTAATAGCAAAACAATTGGGTCCACCAAGACCGCAGTTGTCTATCAACCAAGAGTTTAAGGACAAAAACAGAACATATAATGGAACTTTCAATACCGCAGTGTACGAAAAATGGGAATGGATGTGCGGATGCCCCACAATCAATGATTTATTTTGCTTTGCTTGTCTTCTGTTTGGTGGTGAAGACATGTGGACTAAGTTGGGCATTAAAGATCTGAAACATTTACCAGAAAAGAGTAAGAAGCATTCGCTGTCTAAATGTCATTTAGACAATGAAATGAGTTTGGCCGTGCTAGGTATTGTAAATATTAGGTTGGAACTCGATGATGGTTACAGAATTTCTGTTCGTAAACATAATGAACTTGTAGACAAGATCTTGTCGAATAATTGATGCGATTAAATTTTGTGGGGAATTTGAATTAGCTTTACGTGGCCACGATGAAACGGAAGAAGCAAACAACAACCCAGGGATTTGTAAAGGACTAATCAATTATACTGCAGCACTTGACAGTGTTTTGAAAGATCATTTAGAAAATTCAACAGTGTTTAAAGGAACCTCGAAAACAATTCAGAATGAACTTTTAGATGCCATTTTGTCAGTGTGTCGAAAAAATATTGTGACTGAAATTTCTACAATAGACTTCATATCACTTCAGGCTGATGAAACAACTGACAGTTCGTGCAAAACACAGATGGCATTGATTTTGAGATATCTCATTGAAGGGAGAATAATTGAAACGTTTTGGGGTTTTTTTTAAAGTCCCTTTTGATAAAAGTGCTCGAAGTTTAGCCTCGACACTTTTAGGACAGTTGGAAGAAATAGGAATAGACAAGTCCCTGGAAAAACTAATTTGTCAGACTTACGATGGTGCATCTGTTATGAGTGGTCAGAAAGGAGGGGTCCAGTGTTTGATTAAAGAGAAGTATCCAAATGCAAATTTTATTCATTGTTATGTCCATCAAGGGAATCTGATTCTTCAAAACTCAACATCGTCGTCCTCCCAGAGTAGAATATTTTTTCAAGACCCCAAGGAATAAGACCATTTTTTCAAGATCTCCAAAGAGGATGGATTATTTAGTAGAAATTGTAAAAAAAAAATTGGGTCTGTGCCTCCTACAAGATGGTACTTTCAACACAGGGTTGTTAGTACTATTTTTGAACATAAAGATAATCTAATAAAATATTTTTAACACATTAGGGACTTAGAGATTTCTGACAAAACTGCTGCAGGATTTGTACGAACTTTGAGGGATTCTCAGTTCATTTTCTGGTTGACTTTTTTCCACAAAATTATGCCTCATGTGACGATTTTCTTTGTGAGTGCAGTGGTTAATATTCGTAAGACCTATGAAGACAGTGAAGTGTCTGTAAGTGAGCCTGTGACTAAGAGACAGTGTAGTGAACAATTGTTAAGTAATAGGAGCAACCATATAGCCGCTTTGGAAGTATGTGATATGATTGTGAACAATATTAATGAAAGATTTCAATTTTCAGATCATTTATGTGTTTCCAAATTGTTTTTATTTAACAAGTTCCCACAGTAATGTGTTGAGTTTCCGGAAAATGATTTTCAGACTACAATTAAATTTTATCCCACAGTAAATGGTCCGAAACTGAGAACCGAACTAGAAGTGTTATACAGTCGTGAAGATTTATGTATTGCTTCTGGTGCAACACTCTTATTACAGTTTTTCTTGATAATAACATGTTTCGTACCTTCTCAGAATGTGTGACTATTTTAAAGATAATTGTTACCATACCGATGACAAATGTTGAAAGTGAAAGGTGCTTTTCTACATTGAAAAGAATAAAAACATTTTAAAGAAATTCCATGTGCACTGATAGACTGAATGCATTGGCTATGCTATCCACACAAAAAAAATGATTAATGTAATTCAAGATTTCAACAAACAAGTGATAGAGGAATTCCTCCTCCTCCTATGGCGCTACAGCCCAAGTCGGGCCCTGGCCTCCACCAATCCACTCTATCCACTGCAACCCTCCTCCAGATTCTTATCCCCATGTATCTCGCGTCCTCTGCAATGCCACTTTCCCACCTCTTCCTCGGTCTACCTCCAGGTCTCATTCCCTCCTATGTACCCAACAAAGCCCTCTTGGGGTTCCTGCCATCCTCTATTCTCATAACATGTCCGGCCCAACGCAATCTTTTTATTCTTATAAATTTTGAGACTGGTATCTCTTTATATATTTGATACAGTTCGTTGTTGTATCTCAGTCTCCATGAGCCATTTTCTTGTATTGGGCCTATAATGCGTCTGAGGATTTTCCTTTCAAAGGTGTCTACTATGTCGACTGTTTTCTGTGTGATTGTCCATGCCTCACATCCGTAGCATAGCACCGGTCTGATGACAGTCCTATATATTTTCATTTTTGTTTCCCTGTGCACATCCCCAGACCTAAATGATGGCAGCAATGCGAAGTATGCCTTGTTGGCCAAAGTGGTCCGTCTTTGGATCTCCGGCTCCTCTGATCCAGTCTTTCCTAGATTCACTCCGAGATACGTGAAATTGTCCACCACTTCAATTGTGTCCTCCTCTATCTCAATGTTGTTATGAAACTGGTCCCTTCTTGTTTGGATAAGCATTTTTGTTTTATCCATATTTATGGCTAGCCCAACTTCCTTGGCTTTGTTTTTAAGCTCTATAAATATTTCTTTAGCTGCCATGATCTGTCTTGACATGATGTTAACGTCATCTGCAAAAGCGGCTATCTGTACAGTTTTATTTGTTAACAGATTGGAGCTATTTATTGATAAGCCTCTAATTACATATTCCAATGCAATATTAAATAGTGTTGGGGCTAACCCATCTCCTTGCTTTAGACCTCGTGTAATATTTATGGGTTCAGTTAGTTGGCTATCCACCTTTACTTGGGCTTCAGTCTGCTGCATGGTCACTTGTGTTAATCTTACCAGCTTGCCTGGTATTCCAAATTCATGCATTATGGTGTAGAGTTTGTCTCTATTAATAGAGTCATACGCTTGCCTGAAGTCCACAAAGATTTGGTACACATCAATATCACGTTCCCATGCGCATCTTAATATCTGTTTTACTGAGAAGAGTTGGTCGATTGTAGACCTTCCAGGTCGGAATCCAGCTTGGTATTCCTGTGTTATATTTTCTGTGAGGGGTCTCAGCCTTTGGCTGAAGATGTACGTAAAAACCTTGTAGGAGGTGCACAGCAACGAAATGCCTCTGTAATTTCTACATTGAAGTTTGTCGCCTTTTATAAATGGGCATATAATGCACTTATTCCATTCCATGGGGATTCGTTCCATTTGCCATATGTCCATGATTAAGGAGTGCAGTGCGACTGCCACATCAGTACCTCCAGCTTTAAGCAGTTCTGCAGGAATTAAGTCTGTACCTGGTGCCTTGTTGTTACTGAGGGCACTAATAGCTTCTTCTATTTCCTGAATTGATGGTGGGTCAGATTCCATCTCCCCAATGTTTGGATTCCGCGGGGTGTGAGCAACAATTTCTCCTCCCTGTATCATACCACCAAGGAGGCCATCGAAGTACTCTCGCCAGATAGTTTTAATTTTCTCTGGGTCACTGACAATTCTATTCTCTCTGTCTCTACATAGTGTTGTAGATGGTTTATAACCTTCCCTGAGATGCTTAAGATATTTATAAGCATTCCTTATTCTTCCATCTGCAAAGTCCTGCTCCATTTTGAGAAGCAGCCCGTTTTCAAAAGTTCTTTTTTTTCTACATACTTTATTTGCCAGTCTTTTATTCTCTTCATATTCTTGCCCTTTCTCTAGTCCTACACTGAGAATACTTCCTGTGAGCCTCATTCCTCCGTGCAATACTCTACCTGCATTCCTCATCAAACCAGTCCTCCTGACTCCGTTTCTCCTATATTCCTAGCACCTCTCTGGCAGTCTCCAGGAGTGCGCAATTAAGGCTCTGCCATTTTTCTTCCACTGTTCCTGCGACTGACCCGTTCAATTTATTCCGCACTTTCCCAGCATATCCTTGTACCTTTTCTTGGTCCTTTAAACTCACTGTGTTAACCTTTTCCTGTCTTCTGAGTCTGTCCTTCTTATATATGGCCACCCTGCATCTAAACTTTATCTGCACCATATAGTGATCAGAACCAACTGACGCTCCTCTCCGGGTTTTGACATCAATGATACTTGTAGCTGCTCTTTTATCTATGATCACATGATCTATCTGGTTGACTGTTTTCCCATCTGGGGCTATCCATGTTCCCTTATGGATATCACGGTGTGGGAATTGAGTTGAGCTGATAACCATATTCCTGCTTGTAGCAAAGTCGATCAGCAGTTCCCCATTTTTGTTGGATTCATTGTGTAAACTGTGCCTACCTATGGTGCCAAGGTATGCGTCTTCTTTCCCAGTTTTCGCATTCATGTCCCCCATGCTTAGTTTAATGTCATTCTTAGGGGCGGTGTCATATGTTTTTTCCAGCAGTTGGTAAAATTCTGCTTTTATATCTTCATCCTCCTCATCAGTCGGGCAGTGTACGTTTATGATTGACAGATTGAAGAATTTAGTAGACAGTCTTATTCTACATATTCTCTCATTGACTGGGTGGAAGTCTACTATGAGGTGTTTTAAGTTTCTGTCAACTACAAATGCCACTCCCAGATCTCTTTTCCCCTTCTCTCTTCTGCTGTATAATACCGTATGAGTTTTAGTACCTCTTACTCCATTTCCCAGCCATCTTGTTTCCTGCACTGCTGCTACACCAATTTTATATCTTTTTAGCTCTTCGAATAGTTCCCTTTGTGCCCCTGCCCTGTACAAAGTCCTAACTTTCCACATTCCAAAAGACAAGTCCATCCATATTCCGTTGCCTGAGTCGTTTCTGATAATACTACCAACTACCTGAGGCTTATTTGGTAGTTTTCTTAACATCCGGTTTTCCGGGAATGGGTTGTTAGCCCATAGCCCAACCTCCAACCTGGCGGGCCAGGATTGTGCTCGAGGTTTTCTCCTCTAAGTAGGTTGCTTTCACTACAGCTATGGAGTCCCACCTACCCCCTCAGTCGCAGTACTACAGCCGGATGGCTCAAATTTTGACTACCGCCTGCAATAATCCAAGACATAGGCCGGTCCAGGATCATTTCCTATACGCCCTACCTCAGTACTGATGGATACTGCTGCCCTCCACCAGGAATGTTTATCAACCTTCCGGTCTAGATCCATACTGTTCTGCGCCAACGGGGTCACCTCTAGTAGGATGTGGCTCTTCACCACACAGTACGGTCTTGGCTGGAGAGAGGCTCATGGCTCCATCACATCATCCAACCCTGAGAACTTGTGAGGACCAGTGCCCAGTCAACCCGAAGCAAAGGTGCTACCTCTCCAAGTTCCTTCGACTCCCGATAGAGGAATTTGCTACATTTAAAAACAGGAGAATGGAATTGTTATACAAAAAGTTAAATACCCAGGTAAGACATTCTATATTTTTTTACCTAAGTACTAATTACCATGAATGGTGGCCCCACTTAGATCCTGCCCACTGTGTGCCCCTCCCATTTCATTACTCACGAGCCGCCACTGTGTGTACTGCGCTCAATTGAGATCAATGTGACAGCATTCTGGGAAGAGTCTTCAAGAGTTTGAAGTAACATCGACAGACTAATTAGACTGCTTATCCTGAACTACCAGAGGATTTTCGAATCAGGTTTGTGGTGTAGGTCATGGATTTATTGATGGTTCAAGAGAAAGGTTCAACAATTTGCACCATGGGAAATTGACAGAAGACCGAAGTGTTACAACTGTGGGAAACATGGTCATCTACAGGAAGATTGTTGGGAGAATAAAATACAGAGAGAAGGGTGTAATCGCACAACTTGGAGAAATAAAGCTCCAGAACAGCACACAGTTTCCATGCTCCATAAGACCAGTGGAACTTGATTGTTAATGAATCTGCAGGAGGCAAGTCAACATCATTTACATTTGACATGAGCACAATAGTGTCCATTCTGTGCCTTGACCTAGTCAACAACTGCCAGCCTCAATTTAGCTCTTGTACTATACAGACTGTGACTGGAAGCCCCATCAAAGTGTTAGGAAAGGTAGACATATGTGTCCGCATAGGTCTCCTTGAGTTTAGACACCAAATGCTTGTTGCAGACATTGTCAATGAAGTGATTCTTGGCATGGACATTATGAATACCAATGGATTTGTTGTGGACTTAAGAGAGAATGTCTTGAGGGTTGGCCAAGAGAAGATAAAGTTTTGCATGGCTAAAATGACAGGGTCCACAAACCATTCAATCAAGCAAGTGACATTAACCAAAGAAGAAGTCAACAGATGAGGAGAAGAGTAACCTTTACTATTGCAAGGGGAAATAGAAGAAGAATTAGCAGAGGACATACCAATATGTATAACGACAAAAGAAGTAATTGGAAAACCAACTATGACCATTGAGAAAGGCTCTTACTTGTTTCTGAGTTAATGGAAGCTACCAGAGGAGAAGTTGCTGAAGATGAAGTTACACAAGAGGTTGTTGACGAGAACCAAACAGACTTGGACCAACTAATGGCTTATAGGTGATCAGTGCACAGACACAACCGGCCTGATTCCAGCAAAACTAGTGATAGAGCAAGAGATTCGTATTCTTGAGAACTTGATGTTTGGACCACCCGAGACTGAATTCAAAGAGCTGCAGAATTATTCTTCACAAGTAGACCAACTGCCTAGATGAACTAGATCACCTGGCCAAGTGTTATCTCAGAGATAGTTTGCCAGTTTCGGACAGACAGGCTTAAGGAGGGGGCAGCTCTAAGCAAATTACGTAACGCTCTCAAAAAATTGGCAGGTGCAGTTACATAAACGTTCTACACAGTTCTCGACTACCCAAGCCTGCTGCGTTTGTGTCAAGCCTGTCCACTCAAGTAACTTCAAGACTGTTCAAGCACTGTTAACTACACAAATTGTTTTGGCATTCCGCCAAAAGAATGGAAAATTATTCTGGAACATCTGTGGGAGCTACGGCTAGCTTAGATGTTAGTTACACCTGGCGATGTTGTAGAGTACGGATCAAGTGATTGTTGCAGATTATTGGAAAGTGATTATTGTGTTATAATTAGTGTGGAACTCTATTAGCTGACATTATTATTGAGTGTGAACAAATTTAACTTGAATTATTGTATGAAAGTACCTTGTTGATTTCAAATTGTTATTTGTGACTAATTAAAGCCGGTAATTAGTGACTTCATTGATGTCTGTATTTTGTTTCTACTGAACAATACAATGATCTGTTAGACCATCATCATAACAATATCATAATTGCCAGGGTCCAAAGGCTATGCTCACTTCTGACGTCTGATTTGGGTAGACCCAGTGGGATCTATTGGTAAAATTTAGACATCATTCCCCCACAGATCCTGTCATTTGGGAGACAGACATACATTTTCATTTTGCACACACTCACTAGCCCTCCCCCATAAACAAATCCTGGCTACATTACAATTTCCAAGTTTTCTTCTGACCTTTCAGAATGTGCATATAAAGTCATTAAATCTTGTGGTATGTTCTGTAAATGTAGTCTTCCTAGAGTCCATTTCTTGTAGTAACCTCCAGTATCATAGCATGAATGTCTGCCTCCTGTATGTCAGTAATATGTTATTGATTTACTATGCAGTTTCAATTTTCTGGACTGTACTTTTCCTTTTGTGCATATGGTAGTGCTAATATTCATACACTGGTATAAGCCTTTCAAAAATGTAATACATTACCTGTTACTCAAAGAATTCTTTTGCTGTTCACTTTTAATGAGCACACTGTGTGTGTTGCCAAGTACTGAGCATTACTGATGCAAGTTTTACTTTCTAACCCTTCCACCACTAACGAGACACATATGTCTCACTGAAAATAGAAAAATTCCATTGGGACAGCAGGACACTCTACGTTAGTGCTATTGTATCCCAGCTATGGTATATAGTGTTTAGACAAGTTAGGCTGGCAACAGTGGCAAAACAGCTGATGCTAACTCAGGTGTTTAGTAGTTTATTCAAGAGTGTGCACATGGGTATTGTGTGTTCTCATGTTTTGTGATTAATTACAAAGGTGTTTTCTTGGTAAATGTGTTTTTTACAATGACATTTACATTTCTAATACAATTTGTTAATTCTGTGCGTTTACATAAACGTTGTTTATAATACTTTAAAGTGGGACATATGTGTCCCATTGGTGGTCTGGACTAGAAGTTTTACACTTATAATGGATGACCCAGGTAAAAATTAATTCCTTACTGAAGCTGAAATAGAACGTTATTTTGAAGATCAGTCATTTTCAACCATATCATATTTTAAAGATAGTAGGGAAGGTAGTAGATTATATACCAGATACATTGTCTGATGATGAAGTATGTATGCCAAAAAAGTAGTTACTTTGAATTAAAACTAGCATTAGTTACATCAAGTTCTTCCAGAGATGATGCGCATCCTGTGAAAGACTTGCAGAACCATCTCTGTCAGGTATTCCTGCATCACTGCACTTTGAAAACAATGGAAGACATGTTCACCGCAGACCTCAGTCTCCTCTTTCAGCTCAAACATCGGCTACATTAGATAATGAACATATCCAGTGGAAATCTCCAGTTAATTTTGTGCCTCAGAAGACTGTGCCAGCTGTTAGACCAACGATCATTCTTGCAGATACCAATCGGGCATCAACAGGACTAAATATATTTCTCAAAATTTTCCCCAAAAGCCTCCTTATGTTCATTGTAGAGTGCACAAACAAGAGACTAGAAATATTAGGAAAAGTACAAAGAAGAACATTCTGAAAACAAATTATTCAAAAATAATGTTTCTCCTTGACTGTACGTTAGTTACGGATTATAATAAAGTCCCAGCGTTGTAGGATTACTGGTCTTCAAACATATCCCTTGTAAACGAGGCAATAAAGACAGCCATATCAAGATAGAGGGTAGAATTACTGCTATCAAAACTATATGTAAGTTACCCAGAGAAGACAAAAGATAATGTATCTAAAACCTATTATATCAATGAAGTCACTGCATGTTTTAAGTACACTTTTTCTGCAGCTAGGTCAGAGAACACTTTCCAGAGTATAGATGAGTTGATGACTAAGTTCAAAGGCTGTTCTTCTTTGAAACAATATCAACCCATGAAACCTGTTAAAAGAGGAATAAAGATATGCCAGAGATATGATGTATTTACTGGGTATAATTACAATATGAATGTTTAGAGTGGAGCTGAATCTGAAGGCAATAAGAGGAGGAAGAAAAATTACCAAACACTAGGAGAAAGAGTTATGACGAAGCTTACAAGTATAGTTGAAGACATGGAGGTGATGTTGGCTTTTAATAGATTTTTCACCAGTGTGAAGTTGATGGACACTTAGACTTTGCTTGTGTTACAACATTAATGTCCAACAGAGTAAACATACTTGATTTTGGTCAACCAAACTTCTCCGAGGAGATTCACAGTTCCTTGAGAATGGGAAGTCTGTGCTCACTGCCAGATAGATGGACTCCAAAGAACTACTAGTAATCACAAACACCTATATGCCTGATCTTACAAGTGTTAGCATGAAGTTCAAAGAAATACTATAGCTGCCCTGAACTCATAACTTGTTATAACAGGATAATGGGCAATGTCGATTTGTCTGATCAAAAAGCTGCAGTGTACGACTTCGAAAGGAAATCCTCCAAATGGTGGCATAAAGTTTTCTACAGACCTTTGAAGATGGCAGTGGTAAATGCCTCCATCTTCTTTATGGAAAGCATGCAGTGTAAAAAGCCTTTCATAGAGTTCCTGGTTCCTCTGGCAGAACAGATGATGGCTACTGGAAAGATTAGAGCTGGTGTAAAGCAGAAGCAAAGTAGCAGATGACCATCAGTTATAAGGAAAACAACTATAAACATTAGTGATCATCTTCCTGTCCAAGGACTGACTCACAGGCATTGTACAAGATGTTCTCAGAAGAAAGTAAAAACAAGAACAAAAACTCTTGGTTCATCATGCAATGTTCCCTTGCATATAAAGTGTTTCCCAAAACTCATTCATAGATTTTTGAGACATAAGTCAGTTACTTTTCTTTTCAATACTCTTATTCTTAGTTGTTTTGATTGTTCATCATCTTTTTTCACAGCACTAAACTTTATAGAATATTGAAACTTTCAACTTGCGAAACTTACTTGTCTTTTCTTCTCGTACGCGTTTCGGCGTGGTGTTCGCGTTCGTCAGCTTTGAGACAGACTGCCATTACCTTGTAACGGTTTTTATTTTGAAAGGTATAGTGGGGGTGGTGTGTGGAGGACAGGGGATTGGCGCTGGGATCTAAATTATTGTTAGTTTTTTGTATAATTGTGTCAAAAAGTGTGTGTGATTTATGCTGTAATTGGTCGTTAAGTATGTTGTTTGGTTGTGTTGTGTGGTGTTTGTATATTTTATATTGTTGTGCTGTGTTAAGTTTTCGACCTTTGGGTAAGTAGTGTAATATTTCAAGATTAGTATCTATGTTGGTGTAGCTGTGGTTTTTGTGTGTATGTGTGTGGCAAATGCGGAATGTATATTGTTGTTAGATAAAGCTTTTAGGTGTTCAGAGTAGCAAGATGAAAAAGATCTTCCTGTCTGGCCTATGTAGAAACTATTGCAGTTATTACAATTTAATTTGTAAACACCTGTTTTGT